>JBBPBX010016635.1:37244-47887 GCA_038048925.1 Garcialebias charrua | reverse complement strand
AAAAAATACTCATCCTGAAAACTAGAAACATTTCTTATTCAAAGGAAATTGATCCATGTATCAGATCTACTGAGCATGTATCAGGACATTCCTTTTACAAATCCGTCAGCGATGGAGGACATTAGTGTACTGTCTGTTAATATTTGATTCAGCTCATATAGCACTGCATGTTTCACTATTAATTGTTTTTCTAATAATGGACTGTCAAGTAGTGTTTCAGGTCATCCATCTTAGAGATTTTCCCTACAAATGTACTTTTTCTAATACACAAATCAAGCGACCATTACATACCATACCATACCATACCATTTTATTTGTTTGACTCAATAGCCTATATGCCACGGACTTGCGTTCCAGCACTTCCACATTTCTCACCCGTACGGCGCACTTCCGGTTTGCGGACAACACTGTATTAGCCATGGCGTTTTTCACGAGATCACTGCAGGACTTGCCGACAATCACTGTGAATGATGTGTACAGAATAATTCAGACCTTCTCTAAAGTGCCCACATCTAGAAGGACAAAGGATTTAAGCTTTATGTGTCCAACTACATAAATAACTATGAAGGTAAGTCAGTATTTGTTTTCAGTTCACCAAACTGCAGGCTAAGCTAAGTAGTTAACCTTGCTAATTTGTTGAGTAAACGTGTTTTGTCTGTACAATGTTTCTGATTAACACAAATGTTAGTTTCAGACTAGGAGGCAGTAGCCTGGCCCTCGCCCTCCTGCACAGCTCCGCTCAATTCTCATTTCCCTTCACTGCACAGTCTGGGACTTCTCTCATCCACAAGGATTTCTCCGGTAGATTTTTGTTCGGACCAATCAGAGAACAGAAGGGGCGGAGTTTTTGGCCCCTAACCTACGCCCCCACCTGTCCCAGCGCAGCCAGCTCGCAGCGCATGTTCTCATTCAAAGCGATGCAGGAGTCCTGCATCGAGGACTGTTGTATAAATGACACAAAATGTATTAATTTCCCCTTCTTAATCCCTTATCTGGAGTTTTCTTTTGTTTTTTTGGCCAAAAGTCAAGTGTTCGCTCCCTCCTCCTCCTCCTTCTCCTCCTCTCCCTCCGCTGAACAAGGAAATGCCCCCACCTGTCCCAGCGCGCAGCCAGCTCGCAGCCGCATGTTCTCATTCAAAGCGATGCAGGACTGTTTTATATGTGACACAAATTTATTAATTTCCCCTTCTTAATCCCTTATCTGGAGTTTTCTTTTGTTTTTTTCCCAAAAGTCAAGTGTTCGCTCCCTCCTCCCTCCTCCTCCTCCTCCTCTCCCTCCGCTGAACAAGGAAACGTCTCAGGTTGTCACGAGAGAATTAAAGTCAGGTTTTAAGTTGCTGCCCGAGTCCCATCAGATTTCCTGGTCTTCTGGTGTGTTGGACCAGCGCTCCATGGTTTTATTTTATTAGGACGTTTTATTATCATATAAACACAGAATATACAACGGAGCGAGAGAAAATTCAGCAGGAGGTGGAGCTGAAGTCAAGTTTAGCAGACCACAGGGGAGCAGCCATCAGTAGAGCCCACGCCTCCAGCAAGAATCGTTTGTCAATGGACAGGTCCCAGACCCTTGTCTGAAGCGAAGTGAAGGACAGGGTCTGGTTTCAACCAGGCTAAGGAGGCAGGAGATTTAGAGCAGAATTAGAAACAAAAGTTATTTTAATTCAAGTTTGTGTACAAAACTTGAGCAGAAGTCAAACCTGTTTAATATCGGACAATATAAACTCTTTATATTCAACAAATGTCTGCTATATGGTTTTATGAACATCACTGTTTGTAGCAGCCCTTAATAAGAGATGTTTTCTTTCACTGTACAGGACACCGCAGGTGGTGATGATGATGAGGAGGGAGCCAGCTGGTCCAGCCTGGATGTTTGTGAGCTAAGATCGGATCCAAACACCAAACAAGTTGTTCCACTGATGCACTGAGGACGAAAGACAGGTGATCCATGTGGAAACCCTCTGTGTGGATGGTTGAATAGCTGCTGTGCCTCATTTAGCTTGACTCATTCGTTTTCTACAGTACTGTAACATCATCATCAAATGTTTTTAATAAAATGGTTAAAATAAAAAAACTGGACTCTGAGTCTGTCTTAAACCAAAATATACATTATTTTGGGTGATAATTCATTCAACCTTTATTTAGTCAGGTAAATCTTTTGAACCTCATGGGCTCATTTACGAAAGCGACCTGCTAAAACTAAAGAACAATGAACAGCAGTGATAGAATTTCATTAAACAATAAACAAACAAACAATAAACAATAGAAAACAAAAAGAGAGAAAAAAAACAAAATATTATTTTTTTTCTTTTTTTTTTTTTAACAAAGTATCAAAAAACTAGCAAAACATTATAAGGTAGACGTATAAAATCAAAGACAGGAACAAATCTGCATTGGTTTTTGCCAGGATTCCAACAGATTCTGAAAACCATTTAGAGAAGTCAAGGTCGAGAGCTTCAGATCTTTTTGTAAGATATTCCATGAAGCAGGAGCAGAGTAGGAGAAGGCCCTTTTTCCAAGTTCAGTCCTCACTGACGGAACACTGCAGGTAATCATGTCCTGAGAGCGCACACTGTAGCTGCACTCACGCAAAGACATGTAGGAGGAGATGTATGAGGGCAGCAGACCAAGAAGTGATTTAAAGATGAAAATGTACCAGTGGAAGAGTCTGCGTGAGGTTAATGATGTCCAATTAACCAGTGAATACAGGGTGCAGTGGTGGGTACGATAATCACAACCAGTTATGAATCTTAGTGCACCATGATAGACCACATCCAACATCCGCAGGGTGCTTGTAGGAGCATTCATGTAGAGAATGTCACCGTAATCAATGGAGGGAAGGAAAGTCACAGATACAAGGCGTTTCCTAACATTCAGTGTTAGACATGATCTGTTTCTGAAAAAGAAACCCAGTTTAACTTTCAATTTCTTCACTAGGTTTTCCACGTGGAGTTTAAAAGAGAGATGTGAATCGATCAGGATACCCAGATATTTATAGGAATCAACAAACTCAATAGGGACACCATTTGAAGAAAAAATCAGAGGAGGATCTGCTGGAACCGCCTTCCTATTTGAAAAAAACATCCCTTTTGTTTTATCAGCATTTAGGACAAGTTTGAGACGGAACAGATCTGACTGGATGATGTCAAAAGCGGATTGCAGTAACTGGAAAGCCTTAGCTACTGTTTTAGCTCGGCAATAAACAACTGTATCATCAGCATAGAAATGTAAGGATGCATCAGGGATGCAGTGACCTACATTAGCTATGTAGATTGTAAAGAGAGTTGGTCCTAAAACTGAGCCTTGTGGTACACCATTTTTAACTGTTAAATAGCTGGAAGAAGCACCGTTATGTTGAACACATTGCCTCCGATTGGAAAGATAGTTAGAAAACCAACCGATGGTGTGATCAGAGAAACCGATTTCTGAGAGCTTATGACACAGGATGTTATGATCCACAGTGTCAAAAGCTTTAGACAGGTCTAAGAAAAGTGCAGCACAATAGTCCTTAGCATCCAATGCTTCAACAACATCATTCAGAACCTTCAGAGAAGCAGTTGTTGTGCTGTGTTTTTTCCTGAAACCAGATTGATGGAGAGGTAAGATGTTAAATGAGTCCAGATAGTTTTTGATCTGAGAGTTTATCAGTTTTTCTTGAACCTTGGCTAAGATGCAGAGTTTAGAGATCGGTCGATAATTGTTCAATGAGGTGGGGTCACCTCCCTTCAGCAAAGGAAGAACAAAGGCTGTTTTCCAAGCATCCGGAATGGTGTTTTGGCTTATGGACAGATTAAAGATGTGGATAAAGATAATAAGAAAACAAAGACATGTGTTGAACATTTTCTTTTCTTACAAGCAGTAAGTAGTGTGGCTGTAGTGTCAGGGTAGTCTGTAATGTCTGCAGGTAGATTTTTATGTATCTGCTCTTCAGGTATCAGGTCCTAATTGAGCCGAGTACTGTCAATAAAAAGTTGCTGTGATGATCCGGCTGACCGTGGACTGATGGACATATGTGCATACATATATATGTGTATATATATATAAAAAACTGTATGTGCATGTTAGCTTATATTACTATATTGAAATACTTGCAGTAGTTCATTCAAATTCATCCTGCTGCGTCGTTATATCCAACCATGTTTACTGTCTCTCTTCAGGACTTTGTGAATATTATAATTACTTTTTCACTTTGCATGCTTTTAGTATAGTTTGTTCTTTGATTTTTAGCAAGTCAAATCTGTTCTTCTCATCCTGAGCACTTCATTGTACTGTTAGCTCTGTGTTAACCTGTATATGACAAATAAACACAACTTCAACTTGATGGGGAGTTACTCTCATCTCATTCTTGGTGAACAATGACCATGGATAGCAGAACAGCTCAGTCATGGCCCAGAAACACATCAGGAGGTCAGATGATGCAAACCTGAAAAAACAATACAAAACAATAAGTGTTCATATTTACCTACATAACGTAAAAAACCAAACAGAACTCTTTATGAGAGTTATGCTTTAAAATAAATTAATTACATCTCAGGAAATTAAATGTTTCAATGAAGTGAAACAGTTCTGGTTTCATATTAATTAAAGGAAACTGCAGAGAATATTTCAGAGGTCTAACAGCCCTGAAGTTACTAAGAGTTTACAAACAGATTAGAAAATCTGAATATTATTTTAAAAGTATGTAGTTACAAACTTTTATTAAATCACTCATCATGACTCCAACATTAAATCTACAAGTGCAGGGTCTGGAGTCGAGTGATATACAGTAATCGTGTTTCTTACTGAGAGCTGCTGCAGCTGTTGTTGTGTTCTCCTCGCTGTCCTCTTTGCTTCTTCTCCCAAACCCCCGGTCATGGAAGTGGAAGGGAGAATTATTCCACTCGAACAATGCAGGTACAGCTCCTTTTTAACCACTGTCTTCTTGTTTCTGATGCTGGCTCTTGAATATTCTGAGGTTTAAAACGCCGGCTACAAACCCGAGTGTTAGCTTTACAGGCTAACTCGGTTAGCCACGAACTCTGGCATTAAATGTTAAAAACTAAGCGCTCTATTGTCCCTGCTATTCACTGGACACAACGGCACACAACAAAACTCTCTTGTTGTACCAGTAGCTCGCAGATAATTTACCTTTTGTGTCTTTTACATGAGTCTAGTTCTAGAAGCTACCGCTAACAACAACAGTAGTAGATAAGAGCCGGAAGTGAAGCGTACGGGTCACATTTTAACGGAAGTACGTCACCACTACCCGTGGCATATAGCCTATTAGACCAAAACTGAAACAATTGGGGATGAAGTTTTCTTCCTTCCTTTTGATTTGACTTCATATATTATTAAACTCATAGGCTCTCACACTGGTTAGTTTTCATCTATAAAGCCCTCCTTGGTCTGCTACCTTCATATATCTCCTCCCACTTGTCAAGTTGTCAGTTACATCGTGCACTCTCAGGACATCATTAACTGAAGCGTTCCCTCAGTGCTGATTGAACTTGGCAAACATGTATTTTCCTACTCTGCTCCTCAGCCTGGAACACCTTGCAAAAAGAACTGAAACAGTCCACCTTAATTTCTTTATTGTTATTGTTGTCTGTATTTTATATGTTCTGTCTGGATCATGTCCCTGTTGTAAATGAGTCCTCCTGGCTCAATAAGACGTCTGTATAAATAAAGCTTGAATGAAAAATAAACAATAATTACCCACATTATCAGTCCATTCCAGTTTACAAACGTAAACGTAGATGTATTTGTACTCCAGTAGGTGTCACTGCAATACTTCTGTTGGGATGGTTGGCTATTTTTATGATTCTATTTATTTTTACCAATACCCCCCTTTAGGAAAGCCCATTTTAGATAACATCACGGATGCCATCTATGGCAGCAGGAAGACCATCTGTGTTATCAGCCGCAGATACCTCTTAAGTGAGTGGTGCTCCAGAGAGGTGCAGACAGCCAGGTAAAAAGACATCTGATGCAAATTAGTAGTGTTTACATTTTACATGATTTCATAGTTGTTTATGGTTATTTGACTAATATTGTGTTGTAGTTCTCTTATTGGATTTATTTTGTATCTCTTTATTTTTTTAATTATTTTTTTCAAAACTCTTCCACTCTGAAGTTGCCCCTGGTGAGAGGTGCCGAGCAGGAGTGGGCATACTTGTTGCCCCCCATCTTGGTGCCTGTACGTTGGGGTTCACCCCGGTGAACGAGAGGGTAGCCTCCCTTCGCCTACGTGTGGGGGACGGGCTCTGACTGTTGTTTGTGCCTATGCGCCAAACGGCAGCGCAGATTACCCACCCTTTTTGGAGTCCTTGGAGGGGGTATTGGAGGGTGCGCCTCCTGGGGACTCCCTTGTTCTACTGGGGGACTTCAACGCTCACGTGGGCAATGACAGTGAGACCTGGAGGGGTGTGGTTGGGAGGAACGGCCCCCCTGATCTGAACCCGAGTGGTGTTCTGTTATTGGACTTCTGTGTTTGTCATGGATTGTCCATAACGGACACCCTGTTCAGGCATAAGGGTGTACATATTTGTCACTCTGTCACTCTTATTTGTGTATATATTTGTCATTTTGTCACTCTTTACAAATGTCAAATGCCAGAACCTTCATTTATTTTATAGATATACTTTTTATACTTTATACTTCGGGACAGTATTACACTCTATTTCATTTTTGCTGTTGGTGAAACTTTTTATACTTTTATACTACTATGGAAAACTACTATGAAAAAACTCAGGACAGTATTACACTCTATTTCATTTTATGATTATGTTTATTAAATGTTGGTGTTTTGGTGTTGGTGAAACTTTTTATACTTTTTTTACTACTATGAAAAACTACTATGCAAAAAACTCAGGACAGTACTAAACTTTTATTATTTCATTTTATGCTTGTTTATTAATTGTTTAGTGTTTAAATGGTTACTGTTGCACCG
Organism: Garcialebias charrua; assembly: GCA_038048925.1. Classification (NCBI taxonomy): domain Eukaryota; kingdom Metazoa; phylum Chordata; class Actinopteri; order Cyprinodontiformes; family Rivulidae; genus Garcialebias; species Garcialebias charrua. The sequence continues at coordinate 40,959 of JBBPBX010016635.1, read as the reverse complement.
AGGGACTGAGAGAGAAATGCAATTTCAATCCTGTGTATGTCCTGTACATATTGCAGTTCTGACAATAAAGTTGACTTTGACTTTGATATGTGCTCTTGGCACCAGGACACCCTAGGTCGCAGTTCGATGATCGACTTTGTTGTCGTCTCATCTGATCTGCGGCCGCATGTCCTGGACACTCGGGTGAAGAGAGGGGCGGAGCTGTCAACTGACCACTACCTGGTGGTGAGTTGGCTCCGATGGTGGGGGAGGATGCCGGTCAGACCTGGCAGACCCAAACGTATTGTGAGGGTCTGCTGGGAACGTCTGGCAGAGTCTCCCGTAAGACGGAGCTTTAACTCCCACCTCCGGGAGAGCTTTGAACACGTTCCGAGGGAGGCGGGGGACATTGAGTCCGAGTGGGCCATGTTCCGCGCCTCTATTGTCGAGGCAGCTTATCAGAGTTGTGGCCGCAAGGTTGTTGGTGCCTGTCGTGGTGGCAACCCTCGAACCCGGTGGTGGACACCGGCGGTGAGGGATGCTGTCATGCTGAAGAAGGAGTCCTATTGGGCCTTTTTGGCCTGTGGGACCCCGGAAGCAGCAGATAGGTACCGACAGTCCAAGCGGCATGCGGCTCGGGTGGTTGCTGAGGCAAAAACTCGGGCGTGGGAGGAGTTCGGAGAGGCCATGGAGAATGACTTCCGTACGGCTTCGAGGCGATTCTGGTCCACCATCCGGCGTCTCAGGGGGGGAAAGCGGTACGCGACCAACACCATTTATGGTGGGGATGGCGTGCTGTTGACCTCAACTCGGGATGTTGTGAGTCGGTGGGCGGAATACTTCGAAGACCTCCTCAATCCTACTGGCACGTCTTCCACTGAGGAAGCGGAGCCTGGGGACTTTGGGTCGGGTTCTCCGATCTCTGGTGCTGAGGTCACCGAGGTGGTTAAAAAGCTCCGCGGTGGCAGGGCTCCAGGGGTGGATGAGATTCGCCCGGAGTTCCTTAGGGCTCTGGATGTTGTGGGGTTGTGTTGGCTTATGCGACTCTGCAATATCGCGTGGACATCGGGGGCAGTTCCCTTGGATTGGCAGACTGGGGTGGTGGTTCCCCTATTCAAAAAGGGGGACCGTAGGGTGTGTTCCAACTATAGGGGGATCACACTCTTAAGCCTCCCTGGTAAGGTCTATTCAGGGGTTCTGGAGAGGAGGGTCCGTCGGATAGTCGAACCTCGGATTCAGGAGGAGCAATGTGGTTTTCGTGCTGGTCGTGGAACACTGGACCAGCTCTACACCCTCAGCAGGGTCCTGGAGGGCGCGTGGGAGTTTGCCCAACCAGTTTACATGTGCTTTGTGGACTTGGAAAAGGCATTCGACCGCGTCCCTCGGGGGGTTCTGTGGGGGGTACTCCGGGAGTATGGGGTACCAGGCCCATTGATATGGGCTGTTAGGTCCCTGTACGACCGGTGTCAGAGCTTGGTCCGCATTGCCGGCAGTAAGTCAGGCTCGTTTCCAGTGAGAGTTGGACTCCGCCAAGGTTGCCCTTTGTCACCGATTCTGTTCATAACTTTTATGGACAGAATTTCTAGGCGCAGCCAAGGTGTTGAGAGGATCCGTTTTGGTGGCCTTAGAATTGCTTCTCTGTTTTTTGCAGATGATGTGGTCCTATTGGCTTCATCAGATCGTGATCTACAGCTTTCGCTGGAGCGGTTTGCAGCCGAGTGTGATGCGGCCGGGATGAGGATCAGTTCCTCCAAATCCGAGGCCATGGTCTTGAGCCGGAAAAGGGTAGCATGCCCTCTCCGGGTCGGGGAGGAGGTCCTGCCCCAAGTGGAGGAGTTTAAGTATCTTGGGGTCTTGTTCACGAATGAGGGAAAACTGGAGCGTGAGATCGATAGGCGGATAGGTGCAGCATCCGCAGTGAAGCGGGCGCTGTACCGGTCTGTCGTGGTGAAGAGAGAGCTGAGTCGAAAGGCAAAGCTCTCAATTTACCGATCGATCTACGTTCCCACCCTCATCTATGGTCATGAGCTTTGGGTTGTGACCGAAAGAACGAGATCTCGGATACAAGCGGCTGAAATGAGTTTTCTCCGCAGGGTGTCTGGACTCTCCCTTAGAGATAGGGTGAGAAGCTCAGTCATCCGGGAGGGACTCGGAGTAGAGCCGCTGCTTCTCCACATCGAGAGGAGCCAGTTGAGGTGGCTCGGGCATCTGGTTAGGATGCCTCCTGGACGCCTCCCTGGTGAGGTGTTCCGGGCATGTCCCACCGGGAGGAGACCCAGAGGAAGACCCAGGACACGCTGGAGGGACTATGTCTCTCGGCTGGCCTGGGAACGCCTTGGGATTCCCCCAGAGGAGCTGCTCCAAGTGGCTGGGGAGAGGGAAGTCTGGGCCTCCCTACTTAGGCTGCTACCCCCGCGACCCAACCCCGGATAAGCGGACGAAAATGGATTGATGGATGGAAAACTCTATTTCTAAAATTATTGATTTTGTTTGCCACAAAACTACTTGTTAAATTTAATTTCTTTTTTTGTTTAAACACTTTCTAATGTGATATAAAATTTCCATTTTCTTTGCTCCTAAAGCGTTTTTCCTCCATCTCTTCTCTACAGTTTCCGTCTCTTTGACGAAAAGAAGGATGTACTGATCCTTGTGTTTCTGGAGGACATTCCCACCTATCTGCTGTCTCCTTACCACCGCATGAGAAAGCTGCTGAAGAAGCAAACCTACCTGAGCTGGCTGCAAGCCTCAGAGAACAAAGAGGTGTTCTGGGAGAAACTGCGAAAAGCTTTGCAGACTGGAGACAATCTGAATGAGGAGAATGTCAATCTGAATGTGCTACAGACACAGTGATGGTAGATAAACAAAGGAATCATGCTTGTCCTGGATGTTTGCAGACTTTTATTTGAGAATTTGAAACTACTGTATGGCATATTTCATTTTAAGAACATTTTGTGTCAATTTTTTGGACATATTAAATGCACCCAATTAAATAGAACATATGGAAATTATTTTAATTTTACATTTGAATGAAAAAAAATGTAACGAGCCAAAAAACACAATAAGAAATAAGTAATATGTGAGCTAATAATAATTATTCTGTTATACTACTAAAGGTTATACAGCTCTATGTCATTGCTACATATTACATAGGACACACACTGAGCAAAAATATAAATGCATTATTTGTTTTTGCATCTGTTTTTCATGAACTGAGCTCAAAGATCTAAGACTTTTTCTATGTACACATTAAAGGGGACCACACATGCAAAATTCACTTTTTAATGTTTTTTTACTAAACTTTGGGTATTTACTTCATAAAAAAACAGTCCTTGTGCCAAAAAAATGCACCCAGTGGTTTATTTACTCTAAGTAGATTTATTTATTTTTGATAAATACACCAGGATTCACACTTCCTGCATTTATTGACGTCACAAGCCGCCAGCCAATCAGATCAAACCTGAGTCCAGCCCCTCACCTAGCAACCCCTGGTTAGGCTCAACCCACTTCTGTATTAAACACATGACTGTTGTTTTTCATGATTTCATCTCATCTTTTGTTTATATGTTCTTAATTTCATGTGTACAGCACTTTGTTGCAGCTGTGTTTTTTTAAATGGCTTTATAAATAAAGTATAATTGTTATTTTTATGTTTTAGTTCAATTTTTAGTGTATTTGCGATCGCTGCCAACGCGCAGCCGGCAAAAATTAAACGAGCGGACCACAGGCGGAAGGACCG
>JBBPBX010016635.1:16266-27839 GCA_038048925.1 Garcialebias charrua | reverse complement strand
TCTCTGTGAGCCTGCCTCCTGATTCCAGCAGTTGTTGGCAACAGGACACGGAGCTTCTGGAAGTCAAAACACAAAGAAGTGCACTGAGCAAGAACTGACCCTGATTTAGCACTGGAACTGGTGTGGTGGGAAAAACCCCTGAGATAAGGCGCCTGGTTTCTTCACAAATTAAAAAAAATTATTAATGTTTTCAAAAATATCAGTTTAACTCATTAGACCTAGAACTTAACATTAATGTTAAAAAATGTAAACAAAATATTTATAAACTAATTTAAAGGGCCTGAGGACGCTTTTAGAGTTTAAAATGTAAATGACGATTAGCTCCATTTTGCTGATCTACATTCCTAAACTGTGGTTACGAAGGAAAAAAAATAACACGTTGGTCAAATATCTCATTCAACTTCTCTAGAAAGTCAAAATACAGACGTTCTCAGCTTATACAGTTCTTCATAAAGAAGCTGTTGTTTGCCACACGGTAAACATTTCTAAGATTATTTTGGCAGCAATGCTACAGTTTTAAAAGATTTGGACTACAGAGAAATAAAATTCCCATCTTCTTACATGAACAAAATTAAAATACTGGCGTAAAAAAAAAAAGGCACCGAAGTGCAAGTGAAATGCACGTCAACTTGGATCCTGTCTGAGAAGCATGTTTGTGCACGACAAACACAGCAGGTGAAGAAATACAAGTTAACTAAGATAAACATTCATTTTGAAATAAATCCATAGATTCAAGTCACTGTCTTTTCAAGGGTAACTAAGTTTGACACTATAATTGGCCTTGTGAAATTATTCATGCTTGAAATGACAAACAAATTCATGAATACTCTTGCGTAATTTAAATCAGTCAGATTTTGAAATGTTAAAATAACACAGCATTTAAATCCTGTTTTGGTATTTAGCACAGCTCGCAAAGTACAGGTAAAAAAACAAACTCGGAGCCAAACGCTGATGGTAGTTTTCAATAAAGTGGGCACCATCTTCAAGTTTTAAACATCAGCTAGCATCATGCAGCCATTCTGGAACGTTTTATCAAAATGTACAAGGACAAACATCATAAGTTCAAAAAACTGATTCTCCTAAAATGACATGTTCAATAAAAATATACAACTAAAAAAATAAAGATAAACTTGATGCAAAATAATGAGCATGTATGAGCTACAATAATTTTTTTTTGTTTCTGCGATGACAGAACGCCAGTTCCCCTAAAATACCTGCTGGGTTTTGTTAAACTGCTTTCATAAGACAACAGATAAATTAACAAATAAGTAAATAAATAAAAAATGGTTTGATTGTTTTGCATTAGCAAACTTTTTCCCTGTTTTAAGGCTAAATGTTAAGTTGGCAATGTGCTAATAGCTTCCATAAAAGCAACTTTAATAAGAGAAAAATATAAATATACTATTTTTTTGTCACCAAAACTATTAAGATGACTGGCAAGTTCATTTTAAATACTATACCACATTTAAATATATACATTAAATAGCAAGGTTGGCAGCAAACACAACAGTTACAAATAGTACGGTGAATAACCACATCAGAGAAGAAGAGCAGCAAGTGGCTCCGGGCTTAAGAGGACTGAAGAGGAGGTGGAGCGGAGTACTCCTCGTTGTCGGAGTCGCTGCTGTCCTCAACATTCCTCTCTTGGTCGCTGCCTTCAGTGCTCAGCTGGTCAAAGCCTTGACGGGTGTATTCCTTGTGAGAGGCAAAGAATTTGCCTAGGTTCAAAGAGCCCACAGATTTACCTAATCAGAGACAAAACACCAAAATGAAAAGAACTGTTACTAACTCCAAACTAATTTTACTTTTTTTAATAAGGAGGCTGTGGTCCCTGCCTAAAACTTAATGCATATTTTAGGGGTCAAAAATCCACATTTTTAAATTTTCCATTATGATAAATTATTCATTTGTATCTTGCATGGAGAGCAGGGAGCAGGTGGAAGAGAGTCCAGAGAGGCAGAGAGGGTGAAAAAGCAGAAGTGATTTGCAATGGAAGGATAGCTTCATGAGTGGAGGAAATTATTTTGTCATTATTAAAGTTAAAGAATAAAACACAGCATTACAGGTTTCTGTGAGTTGAACATTTCAAAGTAAAAGTAAGTAATAACTATATTGTATAAAAGTAATTCTAGTGAATGGTAGAAAACAATTTAAAAAAACTGTTTTAAAATTGCAGATGGCAACATAAAGTACAGTAGTGGGAGTAAAATAAAGAGCATCCTTTTGTAAAACTGCAGCAACAGAAACATGTTGGTTGAGACAACAGACAACAAGGGTGTCCAAACACTTCTTTAAAAAGTCTTCAATCCAAAATGCTGCTGTCAGAGTCTTAACTGGAGTTACTGGGAGAGATCACATCTCTCCAGTTTTAGTTTCTCTCCATTGGCTCCCTGTCAAGTCCAGAATAGAATTAAAAATCTTATTTCTAACCTACAAAGCTCTCAACAACCTAGCTCCATCTTATATTACAGATCTTATTGTTCCATATTTTCCTAACAGAGCACTTCGCTCTCAGACTGCAGGTTTACTTGTGGTTCCTAAAGTTTCTAAAAGCAGAATGGTTTGAAGATCTTTCAGTTCTCAGGCTCCTCTCTTGTGGAACCAACTTCCAGTTTCTGTCCATGAGGCTGACACATTGTCCAGTTTGAAGACTGGGCTTAACACTTTCCTTTTTGATAAATCCTATAGTTAGGGTTGTCTTGTTATGCTGCTATAGGCATAGACTACTGGAGAACAAATTTACCTTATTTCCTTAAATGAATTGTTAAAATTGAACATTTTTCATTTGATACTATTTCTAAACTTGATTCTTGACCTGCCATTGTGTTTCTGTTCCTCTCAAACCCAGCTGGTCAAAGCAGATGAACGCTTGTCATGAGCCTGGTTCTGCTAAAGGTTTCTTCATCACGAGGAAGTTTTTTTCTTTCCACTGTCGCCTTCATGCTTGCTCAAGATGAGAGTTCTGTGATGAGTTAAACTCAAAGCAGTCTGCTCCTCAGAGGAATAATGTTAAAATATTATTTTTATATATGAATGTTTCTGTTCAGTGCCCTGAGATGACTTCTGTTGGGACTTGGTGCTTTATGAATAAATCAGATTTACTCCTGACTGAGCCCTGCTCTGAGTCAAGGTTACCTCAATTTGAAACCGAGCTCCTTCTGATCACTGTCAACTCAAGAAGGCCACTGACTGCTCAGAAATCCTGGACAAAACTCCACTCAAATACCAAACAGGAACAAATCCAGCAAACACCTGACACGTCTTAAGAGATGTACCTGGCCCCTAAGTTGATTCATTTTCCTGTTCACAGAAACCTCATGAATCTCAGCCTAGCAACTGGTAACATTTAGGAAAGTATATTTAAATAAAGAAGAAAATGTTGGAGAAACACAAAATTACATGCACAGGGTTGACACGTCAAGTGGCTTGGACCCCGGTGATAACTGCTTGCAGTTCTAGTTATTATTATATTTATTCTGCCAATAAAAGTCATACGGCAGCCTAAACCACCAAGAGTATTGGAAAATGTACATGGCAGTAACTATGGCCTGCATGTGCAGCTGAGAATATATAATGCACAACATAAAAAAATCTATTTAAAAAAAGATATTGTGCAATCACTTCTTGAAATTGTGTCTTCAGCAATGTGAAGCTGAGGAATTTAAATTTTATGTGACAGAGAAATGAACAGTAAAGGTTTGCTGGAATTGCCTACATATGAACAAAATTTCAATTTAGTCAAAAATTTGAAGAAAAAAAACCTGCATGCTAAATCCTTGGTAAAAAAATCTAAATTGGCTCAAAAGCTGCAGCTGTAGCGTCTAATTTCACGTCATACGTACTGTTCTTCCTCCAGCACATGAAGACTCCAACGATTACGACAAGCAGAAGAGGAACAAGAAGCAAGGTGGTGATGACAGCTGGAAGTACACCTTTCTTTTCCGTGGACTTGGGTGCGCTTTTCATTTCTTCAACTTTAACCAGAGGTTCACTTTGTTCAGCTACGGTTTGCTTCTCTTGGATCGCTGCTGTCTTTGAAATGTTGTGACCTTGCTTTGTCTTGCTTTGGACGAATGTCTCCATTTCTGCAAGCAAAAAACAACAAACTCAGGACTTCAACTCATTTGGTTAGGGTGGGTGAATTATCTGGGTTAGAGGTTAAAATGAACGCACATTATAAAAAAAAAATTAAAAGTCAAAATATATTTGTCCACAAAGAACTAAATGAAAAACGATATGAAGTTTAAGAGTTAGTATTAGTAAAAAAACAAAAAAACTTCAATCACAAAGGAAAATCTAATTTCTACAATGCAATATCAATTATATATACGTATATGGAATGTGAAATAAGTGATTGCATAAACATTTACCCTTTTAAAATGTTAATCCTAATGCAACTTAGAGAAAAGTTTCTTGACAAGGTCAGGGGATGGATACAAAAAGATTTGCAAGGCCCTAAAAATCCTGTTAAATTCATCACATTAAGAATATAGGAGACGTGTAAATCTACCAAGAGTAGGCTGTCTTCCCAAACTGAGTGACCATGTGAGGAGAACAGTGAGAGACAACCAAGACACCTGTGAGCACCCTGTAGGAGTTTCAAGCTTCAGCAGGTAAGAAAGAAGAGACTACAAACAACAGACAGCATCTGGTTGTCTTCAGGGTTTATCTACATTATATTTTACAGCATTCATTTTAACCTCTTGTTACAAGCCTTCCAGGGAAGGCAGATTTATACTCTTTCACAAATGGGCCGAGGCGGCAAGTGGGGGTTGAGGTCATCCCACTTCTGATGCAGCTTTGTGCTGCGAAGTGAAGTAGTAACAGAGCTGAAACAGTTGACGTGTGAAATGGAAAGCTGGTTTTGCAGGTAAATAATGTGATGATGTGATGAAATATGGTCTGTGTGACCACCTGGTAGTGGCATTAAACAACAGATTTATTACAAAACTAGAAGAAAAAAAAAACACTGCAAAGTAGATAACCACTAAGCCTGTTGCAATAAACAATTAATCAATTAATCACATGATAAATTAAAATTATCGACCTCATTTTCATTTATCAGCTTTATCGTTTCTTTGTGTCTCTCTTTCTACTGAAGACCCTGGATGACAGAAGCTCAATTCCGGTGCTCTTCACTGACCCCTCCCTTTCTATTTAACATCCATTTTAATGATACAAAATCACGTTTTTCGATCGTTAAAAGCAGCTAAGCTGAGAAGCTAAGCTACGAGCTAAGCTAACACGCCGAGCTCGGGGAAAAAATATCTGTCTTGTCAAAGCTCCAAAATTCACAGTTGAAACCCATGCCTTCATCTAAAAAGTTGTTTTTCTCTGCAAAAGAAGCTGAGAACTTGTTTACTGATTTTTTTAATTAAAAGCTTTGTGTGAAAAATTCAATGCTAAAGAGCTCAAACCACATCGAGCATCCGCCATTTTGAAAACTGAAAAACAGGAAGGAGAGACGACGCATGTCACATCAAGGGATTTCCCTCCCAGTTCTCTTAGGCCCTGTACACACGTAGCCTGGTGTTTGAAAAACGAATATTTGCACACAAAAAATATCTCTGTCCATACATGTTCGAATATTTAAAATGTTTGTTTACATGTCCCGTTTTTTTCACCACAGAAGTTGTAAAGTTGTAATGAATAAGCTGAACCCATAGGTGGCAGTGTAGTGCTGTCACAACCCTTCACCCATGCAGCCGCGACTTCCTGTTATTTATTTATTTATTTTCTTTCGTTTGTGTGGACAGACCGTGAGGTTTAACTACTATTAAATACCGTGTTGGAGTACAAAGTTAATAAAACGCAGCAAAATGTCGACTAGGAATCATGTCAGAGCAGGTATGTTGACTTTTTAGTGCTTTTTTTAGAGCATTATGTGACGTGACCGCCGCTCCAGCTGGACCGGCAGACCCGGTTCTGCCGGTCCAGCTGGAGCAGAAAGCTCCGTTCTGAAAGTTCACACGCAGACTCGAAAACGGAGAGTTCTCAAATCTTCACTTTGGCCGGAGTTTTGTTATTATTCGTTTATAGTTACATCAACCGGCGTTCACGTGTGGATGAAAGGCTAAACCGCACGCTAAACTGTTCGGTTTTACTGATAAACGGCTACGTGTGTACAGGGCCTTAGAGAGACACACTGCTCACTCCCTCACTATTCTGTGACTGATGACAACTTATTTTAATTATTAACTATTAATTTAATTGTTAATTATTTGAAATTTAACAACAATTTGTAATGTCAGATATAAGAAAAAATGTTGGTTAATTTTTGTGTGTAGTACCTTTTTTGACCACAGGATGGCAGTATAAAACTGTTTGAACCAAAGGATGAATTTTTCATTCATTCATTCAACCGTTATTTATACAAGCTAGCCTCGTTGAGCCACGGGGACTCATTCACAAGAGGGACCTGTCTCACTCACACCCAGGGTCAACTTAGAGTCACCAATCAGCCTAACATGCATGTTTTTGGACTGTGGGAGGAAACCGGAGTACCCGGAGAAAACCCACGCATGCACGGAGAGAACATGCAAACTCCACCCAGAAATGCCCCCGGACCGGGATTTGAACCGGGGACCTGCTCGCTGAGAGGCAGCAGCTCTACCAGTTGTGCCACCGTGTTGCCCAACTGACTGACAACTGATGCTTCAGATATAGCTGTGGGGGGCGTTGTAGAGCAACGCGTTGGCGACGCATGGCAGCCGTTGGCATTTTTCAGCCGTAAATTGCGGGACTGCGAGCGCAAGTACAGCGTTTTTGACCGCGAGTTGTTGGCGCTATTCTTAGCTACACGGCATTTTCGTTTTTTGCTGGAGGGTCGTTCGTTTACGGCTTATGTGGACCACAAACCACTCACGTTTGCAATGTCTAAAGTTTCGGAGCCCTGGTCAGCGCGCCAGCAACGGCACTTGGCGGCCATTTCAGAGTTTACAACGGACGTCCGCCATGTGGCTGGAAAATCCAACTTAATCCAACTTAAATTAATTATTAATTATTAACTTAAATTTCAAATAATATTATTGTTTATAGCAACAATTTCTGACAATTAATCGCCCAGCAACATTTGTTATTGCGACAGGCCTAATAATCACAAAGAGATTCACTAAACTGAGTTAATTTATCATGGCTGAAAACAATACAAGAGACGTCCATCATGCATTCAGTTAGCCGTGCTCCACATCAATACATCTGAGTTCTGCTCCACGCCTCTTTAGGTTCATGCAGGATCAATAAAGATCTATCTTATCTCATCTTATCTTATGATGCTTGTTTTATTTTTGAAAGCTCACGTCTGTGTGGGACATGACTCCATCTGTGATTTATAACCAGAGGCAACAAACACAGACTGGTCTTTGCAGCCGTTTTGCTAAACTGGTTTGTGAAAGCGCCTTTAGACTAGGGAAGAATGTGGGTCACAGTTGAAGTCAAAATTTTGTCGAAACTGACCTTTTGTCAAAAAGGCCAATTTATATTGACCATGATTGTTTTATAGGGGGAATAATGTCCAGGTCTCTCTTGTAAATGAGTCCTCGAGGCTCAGTGGGATTAACCTGTCTAAATAAATGTTGAATGAATGAAAAAATACATGATATATACTGTACCGGTAGGAACTGTCAGTGAATCAATTTCAAGAAAAACATTTATGAGGTGTATTTTTCTTTTTTAATTAGGTAGATGTCCCTTTCTTTACATGGATTAAAACTTTTACTGCAGCAGACCTACAGGAAGTGCTTGTGTTGATTCAGCTAACGCAAGAGGGCGTACTGGTCACCTGATTTTGTGATTCACTGGAGTTGGCCTTAGCCAAAAAAAAAAAAACAATTCCTACCAACCGTTACCTTCTTTATAGCTCAATAAATAAAACAGAAGGCAGAAGAAAAGTGTTATCAACATGATAAAGATAAAATTTGCTGCTCTTACGTAAAAGTTCTTGGATCTCAATTCCAGCTTTCTTGACGGAGCGATGCAACTCTAGAAAAATGTAAAAAATATATATATATTATAATAAAATGTTTACAGATGAAAGCTAAATGTTATTTTCCAAGTTTAGTTTACATGTTCGAATAAGATAAACAACTCATGAATAAAAAAACAAAAATGTGAGCATTCCTAGCATTCACTGGTTCATCAGATATTTGAACGAATACATAAACATACAGGGGCAAATTCATGAAATAATCTGACAAGTTTTTATAAGTATGCAGCACTTTTTATGAATCAGTTCAGCTCAGCGTGACAATAAATTAAAATAAGCTTACTCTCTGCAGTAAACTTGAAAACTGTTTTACTGCCCACGTCCCCAACGAAGACGTTGCCGTCTGGAGTTACGACTATGTCGTGGGGCATTTTAAACTCCTGGTAAAACAAACAAAACACAGGAAGTCAATGTTTTTAATCAAACCATAAAACATTTAATTATCATGTTTTGGGATCAGTAAACAACATTCTGTGCAATTTATTTTTAAAATTAAATTCCGTTTTTGGTACAAACATTCGAAAACTTGGACATTTTGATTATAATAAAAAATAAATAAAATAAATGTGGTAGCTCTGTGGTCAGTGCTGATGTTGTAATCCTGAGGCTGCAGGTTCGAGTCCAGGTTTTGTCAGGAAGGCCATATGATGTAAAAAAAAAAAAAAAGAAGTAAAATCATTTGTGCAATTTGTTTGCAGCAGCAACCCTTAAAGAAGGGAGCAGCTTAAAGAAGCAAGAATCAGATCTGCAGTAGCCGAATATTTTACCTCAAGCTACAGGAGCTAACAGATCTGGACTGTTCCTCTCAGTTTGTGCAGCTGCTGTGTCAACAATGCTAAAGAATCAGAGCCACAAATGCAAATAAAGTGCAGCACAGAACAAAGTAACGACCTGGATTTGTTTTTAAGTAGACACAGTTCAAGGCCTTTGTGCTCCCACTTCAGAACTAAATGTATAAAATCAGCAGAGGTGCCGTCTACGCCGTGGTATAATACTTAGGCTCGACCAGTGAAGACGCTTTGAAAGAGTCTTGAGACAAAACAGCAGCTGGACAAGTCAGATTTATTTTAGTCTAATTTACAGGCAAGCTAACCCAAACCACTGATGTATAAATGTTATGCTCATTTATTATGGTTTTATTTATGTGGTTTTTATAAACATAAATGCCATGTGCTGCATTCCGGTTAATATATAGTATAAATGTATCGTTTTAAAGTTGTATAAGTCATAATTTATAAACCAATTCAAGTATCCAGTGGGAGAAACTACTTAACACTAAAATTTATAAGGAACAAAAAGAAGTGCAGAAACACAAAAGTAATTAAAATCACTTGTTCTAGTGAGAAATAAAATAAAAATGTAAATCTTCATTTTTAATGACAATTACCCAGTAATGAACAAAACTGTATAAAGTATATATGTTTTTTCTACAATAAGCTTATAGAAGGGTTATTAATAAACAACAAAATAAGCAACAACTTGGTATTTGATCAGGTTTTCTTAGAATAAAAAAGTGGTCTCAGAGTGGATAAAAATGATTAGTTTTAGTCTGCTATGGCACAGCGCCTAAGACTAAAACGTGTTGTAAAGATAAAGTGTTAATGCTCAAACAGGCAGCATTTATATATGTTTTTAGGAAGGACAGTGACGTGTGTTTACCTTCTTGTTCGGACTGAAGGTATCCAGAATCCTTTTGGTTGAATAACTGACCACAAAACCTTTGAGTGGAGTTGAGCGATATAGTGACTCCCCGTTTACTGCGTAAATCAAGTCATCTGTGTGTACACAGCAGAGGACGCACAGGAAAAGAAAAAAATAGAAAAATAACTTGACTGTGTTTATACTTAGACAATATCAAAACAATAATTAAAGCCAAAACACCAAAAAAGTTGTAACTCCACTGAATGAAGTGCTGATGAGCACCAGGACAAACAGAAACACATGTGATGTTTGCAGCTGGACCAACTCACCTTCAGCAGGAGTGAAGGCGATGGCAAACACTTTCCCTCCAAACTCCTCTTTTTTTATTTCTTTGACAAATTCTCCAGTTTCAGCTAAGAAGCACTGGATACGTCCATTCTCCCTGTCGGCCACACAAACTTCTTTTCTGTCAGGAAGGAACACCAGGCTGTGGGGGATCTGAAATGGTGTGCGCCTTCTCCTGTCTGAGGAACCTTTAATCAGAGACAAAGGACAAAATCAATACAAATATACCACTTCTGTCTTATTGTGCCTTAGCAGTAATAATGTGCTTTACAGCTACTGTTTTTACTTAGAATTTGAGGTACAGTTAGATTTTATTATGAACCAAATGCCATGAATTACATGCCTTAGGCAGAATTCTGTAAGGATGGCACCCTCTGCTGGTCAGTGCTCATCCCTACATTGAATTTTTTTTATCCCTACACCTCCCGGTTTCCCTGTCAACGCGTCCAGGTGTTTGTGATTCTGTTTAATTACTGTATGTGCGTACATAAGTCAGTGTCCTTGTGTTGTTCCTCGTCGGGTCATCGTCTGTGTTCCCCTGGTCTTGTCTCCTGGTTTCATGGTTCTCCTCGCGTTCCTAGGTTTTTGTAAGTACCGTATTTTCCGGACTATAGGTCACGTTTTTTTTTTGCCTAATTTGCATGCCCTGCGACCTATAGAGAGGTGAGACCTGTTTATGGATTTTTTCCCCATATTTTTAGACCAATTTTTGGCTCAGATATGACCGTTTTTCATTTTGGCAAAAAAATGGTGCAGTACCACTTTTGTCCGCTAGGGGACATTTCCAGAGAGTCCACCAACCGTTTCCAGCTCATGTGTCCGAATAAAGCCTCCTCAGCTCGGACTGACTCTGTCACAGCCCGACCTCCTGCTCTGGAGCTAACTACTGTTTGCTAGCTGTTTGTTAGCAAGATAAGTCAAGAACCACAGGACAGATTTTTATCAAACTTACAGAATGTAATCACTGTATGGACATTTACAAGTGACTAGCTTTATGAGATGTTTGAGATTAAAAAAAAAGATATTTTATTAGCGTTCTTTGTTGTTAGCGGTAGCTACCAAAACAGATACTATTTGTCTAAATAACTCACAAACCACACCGCAGATTTTCTTTCAGCTTACAAAGCATAATTATTTGGTATTCATTTACAAACTGTTGACCTGTATGAGACATTTGAGCTAAAATTCGATTTATTTATAATTAATTTTCGCAGCGCACAAGACTGTTTGGAAGAAGTCAGAGCGAAACAATTTAAATCCAGCTGATTTGACCATTACGTGAATTTATTAAGGAACGGTTAAGCTAAGACACATGTTTGCTATAATTTTCAGCAGACAAATAATTGTTTTTACCGTGTTAATCTTGTGAAAAGTCCTTCCGTGCATGCTTCTGTGGTCGTCATTTTCAGCAGGGCAAATGACGCGCTGACGCGTCGCGTAGCGGTGACGCATAATAGATGCGACTTATATAAAGGTGCGACCTGTTTATGGATTTTTCCAATTTATTGACAATAATTGGACAAAGCGACTTATATAAAGGTGCGACCTATAGTCCAGAAAATACTGTAAGCTGCCTCGTCAGCCTCTCTATTTTGTATTTATT
>JBBPBX010016634.1:0-47889 GCA_038048925.1 Garcialebias charrua | reverse complement strand
TCTGTACGTTCAGCGTAGGGAGCGAGCTCACCTCTGGTCGAGCGACGAACAACAGAGAAGTACCACGAAGAGAAGAGAAGTTCAGGTTTAAGCGAGGTGAAGGGCAAAAAGAGAAAGTAGGATGGGCGTCCGCATCTCACGTACCCAGAGGGCGGTGTCTCTGGGGTGATGCTGACGCCCCCTGCCGTTAAGGAGTGATTGTATTCCTTCAGATAATCGCGCGGGGGTGCAATTTCCCATAGCAATAGTGTTGCACCGGGGGACTGACTGATAAGGGAACTATATTTTCATTAGCTTTGCACTGTAACCTATGCTTATTCGAACTCATTTTACTACTATGTGTGACCCGCTCCGAGCAGTAACGTTACAAAGCTCAGATAAAATGTCTCATCACACTCAAAATGCTGCTGTATTCATTTATACCCATCTACCCACTACAGACTCATGTTCAGGTTGCTGTTTAATATACCATATTATTTTACATTATGGGTGTTTAGCGTATATTTTAGATATTTTAGCATATTTAGCATTTGTTTAGTATCTTAGATTCTTATATATTGTTTGTTTCTTTTTATACTTTATAGTTTTGCTATTTTTGGGTGTGACTGGGACCTTTAGTACACAATTTCTTTCCACCTCATGGACCTTATGTGTTGCAAATGACAATAAGCACACTTGAACTTGATAATACTCCTGGGGCTACATTAGCTTGGTGCTGCTGTGGTGTTATAATCCTGAGGTTACGGGTTCAAGGCCAGATTACAGGAAGGGCAACTTGTGTGAAACAATTGTTGAGTCTTTCATTTGCTTGCTGTAGCAACCCCTAAAATAGGGAGCAGTCAAAAGGAACTTACTTATTTTTACACTCACAATAACAATAAAGCCTTTTGTGATCCAAACATTTGTTTGGTCATGGCTGGAAACCCACTTTTTTACAAAATGTGTTTGCATTTGCACTAGGACATGCAATACTTTATTAATTTCAATTTGTTTGCATTGCAATAGGAAATGCAATCATTTATTAATTTCAATATTTTTACACATTTAAATGTTGTTGTTTTTTTTCAGATATTGTCCATTCTTCTTTGCTATTATTTCCCCTGTATTTTTAATTTTAATTTTTATAAAGCACGAAATAAACCCCAGGCTGAAAAAGCATTTGTTTAAACACCTTTCAAAAATAAATACAGGTAGTCCTCGACTTACGACGGCCTCGAGTTACGTTTTGCGGTTACGACACGCATATCCATTTAAAAAAAAAAGTTGCATTTTTTTTATTTTGAAAGCCGAGTTCCGAATTCCTTCCTGTTTTGACGGTAGGCCACCGTACAGCAAGCTAGTTAGCCAGCTAGCTCCCTTTATGTGAATGGAGCCTACTAGGGAGGAGGGAGACGATTCGATTTGCTCCTTCGTCTTTAAAAACTGTGTTAGGATAGGCTAAGTGCTTGGTAACTGTACAGTACTATACATCATTATCATTATTATTTTTTGTATGTACGTATGTTCCGACTTACGTCGAAATTTACTTTAGGATGCTGTGTAGGAACGGAACTCTGTCGTAAGTTGAGGACTAGGCTACCCGTATTCTAATATTGTGCCTTGGTTTGCAGTTGCAATGTAATTTGAAAATGAGTTCATTTGCCCACCTCTATTTTTAAAGTTTTCTAATGTCATTACATCTGTTCATAGGACCGCATTGTTTTTATTGCTGAAAAGTTAAATTTAATGTAGTGATACCTGCTATTCATTGTTTTGGGAGGTGGACTGACGGTGGTTGTGTTCCTGTAAAAATCAAAGCCTTATTTGTCAGGAATGCTGGAATCCATTTATAATGTCAAAGCATACATTTTGACATTATTTTAATTTACAGTTTCAGTCAAATTATATTAAAGATAGCACAAAATTTTACCTTGGTGTGCATGAGCCAACTGATGGAGGATTTTTTATGTTTACTGGTCTCGCTTGACGACAAGGTAGAGCACTACCATTAACTAGTGGAGTGAGATCTAAGAAGAAAATAAAAACAGACATAGGAAAAAAAAATATTATTAGGAAACAGTTTGTTCTATTGTGACCGTTGTCTCTGGAGATTTGTTTTGGGAAATTTCCATCTTCCCTATCTTCCCATTCTGACAAAAACAAACAGTCCAGAGTTCTGGAAAGATTATTTTATAAAGTAAAGTACCGGTAGCCAAAGAAACCATTGCTCTTTGTTGTATAAGCACAGTGTAAAACTCAAAGCTATACTAATTTTGTTTTCTTGTTCAGGCTGGTAAAATCAGCTGCTTTTATAAAAGTTCATGCTCAATAATCCAGGAAGAAAATCCAACAAATTTCAGTCAGGTCATCGGGACAGTTTCTTTTTTCTTTTCTTTTTTTGGAAATGTTTCGTCCTTCATCCAAAGGACTTCATCAGTCCGAGGAGCCACAACAAACTGAGACCCATATGCGCCAAACCCACATAGTGGACCAACCAGTTTGCTGGTGATAAGATGGTTTCTGGGGCCCTGTCGACTCCTCGGCAGCCATAGCCAAAGTGGTTAAAATATCAAAGTTCATGCTCAATAATCCAGGTAGAAAATCCAATAAATTTCAGTCAAGTCATCTGGATGGTTTCCCAGAAACCATCTTATCACCAGCAAAGTGGTTGGTCAACTATGTGAGTGCTTGTGGATCTCAGTTGGTTGTGAATCCTCTGACTGATGAAGTCCTTTGGATGAATGACAAAACATCTTTAAAAAAAAATCTGCTGCTTTTAGTTTCTCTTTAGTTTCTCCAAAGAATTGAAGTAATTGACAACACACAATTTACATTATCATAAAAAGTTTTGCAAAGCATGCAAATAAATCTACTTATGATATGGAACTACATATATTAAATACAGTACATAAATACATACCGTGCTCATTTTTGTAGAATACTACCATATATTTTTAACACTTGTCAAAACTCAATCAACTCACAGGATGTTGGGGAGAGTTTTCAACTGTTGCAACTTTAAAGGCATTATTTTGTGATTAATAAAATGACATAAGCCTGGAACTCCCAATACACAAGCAGAACTGAAGAAATGTTCAGGATGTGAGATAAAACATATTCCAGAGGGAAGAGAATTCTGGCTGACTTCTACTGAACAAACAGTATTCAGGACTGTTCGGTCTCTGAAGAATTTACACCAACATTTTACAGAAAGTTGGATAAATCTTGTCACGTGTCCGTTAGGAACATGCAAGTTGAGCATGCATCAGAGTAACATGCAAGTTATTCAGCTTTATTTTTCTCAATTCCAGAAATGTGGGAAGTTGTGTAAAATGTAAAGTAAAATAAAATGCAATAATCTGCAAATCTCATAAACTCATATTTTTGTCACTAATGAAAAGTGTTTGGCATGTTCATGAATTGAAAATTGAGGTAAAGAGGACTGCTGCACAGCTAATCCTTGTTTAGACAAAATATAAATATGGGACAACATTTCACGCCAAAAACTCCAGCAACTTGTCTCCTCAGCTTCTAGATCAGGGGTGGGCAATTATTTTTTCCATGGGGCCACATGAGAAATAGAAAATATTGTGGGGGGCCGGGCAAAATGACATAATTCAATACTGCATATTAATAGTATTTCTTTATTAAAAGCAGTAAATATCATTGTTTAGACAAACTGGTAAAAGTATTAGTTGTGATTAATCAACAAAATAAAAAACATGAGTGGACATTTTTTAGGGCTAACGTTGTCTTGTGACTTGACACCCTTACGGGGGCCGGTCAGAGTCAACCAAAGGGCCGCATGTGGCCCTGGGGCCTTACAATGCCCAGGTCTGTTCTAGATAATGGTTTGGCACCAGCGTGGAGCTGAGCTTACAACTCACTGCAGCCTCTCCTCCAGAGTTACCATAAGACTGCATTTATTACATGTACTATTATTGTTAAAGGAGGCAGAGGAATTATTCAACATCCAACACACAGAGCAAATGAGAACAGAGGAAGCCGGTGGAGAACAGAAGTCATGCTAAGCTAATGCTAGCAAAAGCCAGTAGATTTCAAATACATCGATCAAAACCAAGAATTGTTGAAAGATAAAATGAAATGGAAGAAAATAATTGTGTTGAGGATGTTTGTGTATTACAATGTAGACCTATGCTAAAGATAGATAAATCCAGTACAACAGAAATTCTGCGAGCAAACAATTTACTCCAGCTTTAGAGATAACAAAACGTGACACAATATGCCTTACCATGAGCATTTTTTAATTGCAAATATAGAACATACAAGAACACAATAGAACAACACAGAACTAATTATAAACACAGATACAACAATCAGGGGTATTACAGAACATAAAATATTATTTTACAAAGTTAAAATCAAATCGGTGCTCGAGGGTTGTTCTTCAAGGGCAGTTATCATTTGAATGGCTTTAGCATTTGAGCTTCCCTTATGGATTATATATAAATATTTATAGAAGATAATAAAATCTGGAAATTAGGCTTTTGTTGTAAATATTTGGAGGTGTGTATATGATATTTACCATAAATAATAAAAAAGTTAACAACATATAAATATTCTGTTTTAACAAGGTCACATTTCTCCATCCCAAATAAAACGTGCTTTTCTGTTAAAGTAATATTCACATTCTTTTGAAAAAAAAATTTGACATGTCCCTCCATAATATTTTGGTGTAACAACAATCCCAAAATAAATGAACAAGCTCTTCTTCGTGATTTTTACAAAAAGTACACATATGATCCAAGTCCCATTTATATATTTTTATCAAAAATGCTTTAACTGGATAACAATTGTGATTAATTTTGTATGAAATTTATTTTATTTTATTATATATTAGGTATTTCTTTGGGAGTAGCCAAGTCCATTTCCAATTTATATTTTCAAATATGTTGGATCAGTAAAATGTACAAGTTGGTGAAAAGACAACGTCTCTTAAAAGAATATTTCTTAATGTTTTGTTAGTTGTTTTCTTACTTTTCAAAGGACAGTCATAGTCAATATAAATGGAACCTGGATCAAAACAAGACATTGGATGATTTTGACCTGGAGGTGTAGATGATAGAAGTTTTAAAGCTCCACTAGGGATTGCGTCAAACACCACGGCATATTCTTTAGGCATAACAGGAAATTGAAAATGTGACATCAATTCAGAATAAGATAACAAGTGACCGTTTGGATTTAACAATTGGCTTACAAGTAATATTCCTTTATCAAACAATTTCCTATAAAAAATGTCTTATTCTTGCATTTAATATCTTCATTATTCCAGATATAATATTTATGAGGAGATAAATTGTGTTTGTACAAAAGTGACCAGCTTAACAACATCTGTTTATGGAACATAGATAAGTTTAAGGGTATTTTGGGCATACTATAGTTGCATATAAGAAGAAAGGGTAATCCTCCCACCTTGTCAAAGATATAAATAGGAATAGCATTCCATATAGAGTTAGGATTTTTTAGGAGGTTTGTCAGATATTTAATTTTGAATGAATTGTTTAGCTTCCAGCTTCTTCTCGGGGACATGGAGTCCGAGTGAGCCGTGTTCCGCGCCTCTATTGTCGAGGCAGCTTATCGGAGCTGTGGCCGCAAGGTTGTTGGTGCCTGTCGAGGTGGCAACCCTCGAACCCGGTGGTGGACACCGGCAGTGAGGGATGCTGTCAGGCTGAAGAAGGAGTCCTATTGGGCCTTTTTGGCTTGTGGGACCCCGGAAGCAGCTGATAGGTACCGGCAGTCCAAGCGGCATGCGGCTCGGGTGGTTGCTGAGGCAAAAACTCGGGCGTGGGAGGAGTTCGGAGAGGCCATGGAGAATGACTTCCGTACGGCTTCGAGGCGATTCTGGTCCACCATCCGGCGTCTCAGGGGGGGAAAGAGGTACGAGACCAACACCATTTATGGTGGAGGTGGCGTGCTGCTGACCTCAAC
Source organism: Garcialebias charrua (assembly GCA_038048925.1). Classification (NCBI taxonomy): domain Eukaryota; kingdom Metazoa; phylum Chordata; class Actinopteri; order Cyprinodontiformes; family Rivulidae; genus Garcialebias; species Garcialebias charrua. The sequence goes on along the minus strand of JBBPBX010016634.1, from coordinate 41,961 downwards.
TCGGGATGTTGTGAGTCGGTGGGCGGAATACTTCGAAGACCTCCTCAATCCTACTGGCACGTCTTCCACTGAGGAAGCAGAGCCTGGGGACTTTGGGTCGGGTTCTCCGATCTCTGGTGCTGAGGTCGCCGAGGTGGTTAAAAAGCTCCGCGGTGGCAAGGCTCCGGGGGTGGATGAGATTCGCCCGGAGTTCCTTAGGGCTCTGGATGTTGTAGGGTTGTGTTGGCTTACGCGACTCTGCAATATCGCGTGGACATCGGGGGCAGTTCCCTTGGATTGGCAGACTGGGGTGGTGGTTCCCCTATTTAAAAAGGGGGACCGTAGGGTGTGTTCCAACTATAGGGGGATCACACTCTTAAGCCTCCCTGGTAAGGTCTATTCAGGGGTTCTGGAGAGGAGGGTCCGTCGGATAGTCGAACCTCGGATTCAGGAGGAGCAGTGTGGTTTTCGTCCTGGTCGTGGAACACTGGACCAGCTCTACACCCTCAGCAGGGTCCTGGAGGGTGCGTGGGAGTTTGCCCAACCAGTTTACATGTGTTTTGTGGACTTGGAGAAGGCATTCGACCGCGTCCCTCGGGGGGTTCTGTGGGGGGTACTCCGGGAGTATGGGGTACCAGGCCCTTTGATAAGGGCTGTTAGGTCCCTGTACGACCGGTGTCAGAGCTTGGTCCGCATTGCCGGCAGTAAGTCAGGCTCGTTTCCGGTGAGAGTTGGACTCCGCCAAGGTTGCCCTTTGTCACCGATTCTGTTCATAACTTTTATGGACAGAATTTCTAGGCGCAGCCAAGGTGTTGAGAGGATCCGTTTTGGTGACCTTAGAATCGCTTCTCTGTTTTTTGCAGATGATGTGGTCCTACTGGCTTCATCAGTTCGTGATTTACAACTTTCACTGGAGCGGTTTGCAGCCGAGTGTGATGCGGCCGGGATGAGGATCAGTTCCTCCAAATCCGAGGCCATGGTCTTGAGCCGGAAAAGGGTAGCATGCCCTCTCCGGGTCGGGGAGGAGGTCCTGCCCCAAGTGGAGGAGTTTAAGTATCTCGGGATCTTGTTCACGAATGAGGGAAAACTGGAGCGTGAGATCGATAGGCGGATAGGTGCAGCGTCCGCAGTGAAGCGGGCGCTGTACCGGTCTGTCGTGGTGAAGAGAGAGCTGAGTCAAAAGGCAAAGCTCTCAATTTACCGATCGATCTACGTTCCCACCCTCATCTATGGTCATGAGCTTTGGGTTATGACCGAAAGAACAAGATCTCGGATACAAGCGGCTGAAATGAGTTTTCTCCGCAGGGTGGCTGGACTCTCCCTTAGAGATAGGGTGAGAAGCTCAGTCATCCGGGAGGGACTCGGAGTAGAGCCGCTGCTTCTCCACATCGAGAGGAGCCAGTTGAGGTGGCTCGGGCATCTGGTTAGGATGCCTCCTGGACGCCTCCCTGGTGAGGTGTTCCGGGCATGTCCCACCGGGAGGAGACCCAGAGGAAGACCCAGGACGCGCTGGAGGGACTATGTTTCTCGGCTGGCCTGGGAACGCCTTGGGATTCCCCCGGAGGAGCTGCTCCAAGTGGCTGGGGAGAGGGAAGTCTGGGCCTCCCTACTTAGGCTGCTACCCCCGCGACCCGACCCCGGATAAGCGGAAGAAGATGGATGGATGGATGGATGAATTGTTTAAAGATGTAAAGTCGAGGGCTTCAATTCCACCTCTATCAACCTTGTTCATTAGAACATTTTTCTTAATGAGATGGCATTTATTCCTTTATATAAAGTTAAAGTTTATTATTAAAATTGGTACAAATGTGTTTAGGGACATCAAGTGCAAGGGCCAGATAAACGAGTCTAGATAAGCCTTCTGCTTTGACCAATAAGGATTGTCCTAAAAGAGAGAGATCTCTTTGGAGCCACAGATTAAATCTTTGTTCAACTATTTTAATTATGGGATTAAAATTTTCTGTTGATCTTACATTTTGATCTTTAATGATCATGACTCCAAGATATTTCACTTTGTCTTTTATAGGAATGTTGAGGACGGTGCCTGTTAAAGAAGATTTAATAGAAAGTAATTCACATTTGTTTAGATTTAGAGTCAAGCCAGAGGCATTGGAAAAGGTATTGATGATTTCAATAGAATTTTTTATTTCACATTTATTCTTTAAAAAAAGAGCTGTATCATCAGCAAGCTGGGAAATTACAATATTTCTGTTTGCAACATTAATTCCTGTAATTTTTTCTTTGATTTTAACAGAGAGAATTTGCATGGCCAGAAGGAATAAGTATGGGGAGACTGGACACCCCTGTCTGAGACCCTTTTTCAAATAAAATATTTTGGAGCAGCCATGTGATAATTTTATAGATGCATTACAATTCTTACGGTATATAACATTTGACAGATTTTAATAAAGATGTGTCCATATCCAAATACTTCTTGTGCTTTAAACAGAAATGTATGTTCGACAGTGTCAAATGCTTTTAAAAAAATCCAGAAATAATATGAATCCATCCCCCTCTATTGAATCGGAGTAATCTAGCAGATCTAATATAAGTCTGTGTTATTAGTTGTCTGTGTTATTACCTGGTATGAATCCAGACTGAGTTTCATCAAAGAGTACTTTTAATTTTTTTAGCAATACAACCTGCAATAATTGTATAGTCATTTTGGAGAAATGTGATTCGTCGCTAGTTGTCAAGAAGCAGCTTGTCTTTTTGTGGTTTAGGGATCAGTGTAATGAGACCTTGTGTCATTGTTGGTGGAAGTGATCCAGAATCCAAACTTTCAAGATAGACTTGATGTAAAAAGGTGACAACTGTTCTGAAAACTTCTTATAAAATTCTGTATTGAGACCGTCAGTACCCGGTGACTTATTTAATTTTAGTTTGTTGATGGACTTTTGGATATCTTCAATTGTAATCTGGGAATTACACTGCTCTTTTTTCATTTGACTTATTTGTTGTACTTCATTCAAAGAATTAATGAATTGTGTAATAGTTTCATCAGAACATCTTGATTGATAAAGTTCTTGGAAGAAAGTTTCACAGAAGGTAGAAATCTAAACTGGGTTTTCACATATATTGTCGTTTATTTTAAGTTTTATAATGCTGTTCGATATTTAATGCCTTTTTTCCAATCTGAAAAAGTAACAAGAGTTTTTTTTCTCCCTCTTCTAACCATTTCTGTCTCGATCTAATGTAAGCTCCTTTAGCTTTGGAAATGTAAATATTGTCCAGCTTTAGTTGTAACTGGTTTAATTTAATATTTTGTTCTTCAGATACATTTTCTGGTAGAATACTATTTAAAAGAAAAGTTTCTTTTATTACCTCTGATTCTATTTTTCGTTTCTTTTGTGCTATTTCCGCTCCAGTTTTCATTAACAGTTTTCTAAGTTCATATTTTAAGAGTTCCCAGTTTCTACTAAACGCCTTCTGGCTGCAAGCTTTATTCCAATACTTCATAATTGTCTGTTTGATGTTTTCTTCCACTGCTTTATTTTCTAAAAGAGAAGTGCTGAGTTTCCAGTAAGCTGTCATTTAAATTTTTCTGTTTTTATTTGATGTAGTTTTTTCAATTAGAATACGTTTGTGGTCTGATAGAGGAGCTGGAAGAATATGAGATTTAATTTCATCAGTTATTAAGTCAGACACCAGCCAGAAATCAATTCTTGATTTAGACAAGCCTGTTTTGTTTTTCCATGTAAATTCAACTTTGGATTTATTTTTTTGTCTCCAAACATCAGTCAGACCAAAAGTTGTTGTAAAGTTTTCTAGATCTGTGTTTAGATTTGTATTAGCCTTTGGAGGAAATCTGTCTAATGTATCGTTAAGAGTGGAATTGAAGTCCCCACCAATTATGATATTCATATTATGATATTTTCTATATAAATAATTCACCCCATTACTTAATCTATCATATAGTTGTATATTTTCAGCTTTAGTATTGTACCCATAGATGGAACCCAACAAAAGTGTCTCCTCATTTATTGATACCACTAATAAAACAAAATGCCCATATGTATCTGGGAGTGAGCATAAAACATCTCCACTGAAGTTGTTTCGTAATATTGCCACTCCTGCTGATTGAGTAGAGCCGTGTGCTAGCCATAGATCATCCCCCCATTGAGTTTTCCAGAATTTTGTATCATCTGAAGTTGAGTGAGTTTCTTGGATAAAACAAAAATCTGCTTTAAAAATTTTTATATATAAAAAAGTTGCCTTTCTTTTGATGTTGTTCCTTAACCCTCGAGCATTGAGTGAAATAACTTTAAAAATAGAAATGCTACTAAAAGCTTACCTTTTAACCCTGAGAATGAACAAAAAAAAAAATAAATCTAACAAACTCTCCCAAAGAGAAATAAAATGTTTAAACGGAGCTTCCTTCAATATTTGAACATTATGACTTAACTGTTAGTTGTAATTTTACAGTATCTTCTAGTCATTAGCAGGTTCAAGTTCGCTTCTCTTTCCTCCTCTGTCAACAACAAAGGCCCTGGGGCCGATGTAGAAAGCTGTCTTCCCTTCTTCTCGTGCTTTTTTCACCAGTGGCCACAGCAGATTTCTTCTCTGACGGTCCTCAGGAGAGAAGTCCTCCTTGAAACGCAGGTTGTTTTCTTTCAGAAAGGATGACTGCTTGGCCGCCTTCCACACCGTGTCCCTGTAGTGTATCATGGAGAACTGGATGATCACTTCTCGAGGACGTCCTGTGCTCGTAACACGACCCAGCTGGTGCACGCTGTCGATAATCTCTGGTAGTTTTTCTTTACATCCCGGCGCGGTCTTCTGGCAGATGTAAATAACTTTCCATATTCGTCTGTGTATAATACGCAGTATTTTTGCTCATTTGAATGTCCTGCGTATTATACACCGAAGCGTATTATCTATGAATTTTTTCGCCGTTTTTTTCATTTTGGCCAAAAATGGTGCAGTACCAGTTTCGGCCGCTATGGGCGCTAATGTGCCCTGTAATCTGTTTACCTGCAGACTGTACTAAAAATGGTGCAGTACCAGTTTCGGCCGCTATGGGCGCTAATGTGCCCTGTAATCTGTTTACCTGCAGACTGTACCAAAAATGGTGCAGTACCAGTTTCGGCCGCTATGGGCGCTAATGCGCCCTGTAGTCTGTTTACCTGCAGACTGTACCTCGAGGCGTATCCAGGCCCGGCTGCATGGGCGGGCATTGAGGTGCATTGCCCCCCCGCAGAGTCAGCTGTGCCCCCCCTGACAGACTGGACGACGGGAAGTTTTTTGTTTGTTGGTTTTTAATCTCCGAGTGAACATCTTTCTATTTTTCCTATCTTTGTTTGTCCGTCATACAATTCAACCAATCAGTGAAGCCGAGGCAACATTCTAGCCAATTACAGTTCGAGGGGGGCGGGTGCAAACTAATTGTTTCAAACAGAAACACACGCTCACCATTGTCCGTGTATCAACAAAACAAGAAGCGTTGCAAATAAAAAGACCAGAAAGAACTTCTAAAGGTAAGAACCACTGTGCTTTCTGTGACATGAGTAGTCCAATATAAACTTATGGCTGTGCAGATAATAAATGTACAGTATTTTGTTTATTTGATATACTGTCTGCATAATTGTGGTGTGTTGTGGTGGAGAAAGTACTCAAACACTGTACTTAAGTAAAAGTACAAATAAACAGACAAAATGTACTCTAGTAAAAGTAGAAGTACCATATTAATGTTTTTACTTAAGTAAAAGTAAATAAGTACTTGCTTTTAAAAAATACTTAAAGTATTAAAGTAAAATCACTTGCTGAAAGTATTAACTAGTGCATTGGCCTACAATATCAAATGTGCCTACTGTATGTATATGTTCTGTAATACATTAATAGTGTTGAGCCATTTTAATGAACAATACTGCAGATAATACATGTTTTTATTGTGTTTACTCTGTGACACAGTTCACACTTGGACTTGTGATTCTGTGTGTCAGAATTTCAGGGATGACATGCAGAGTTAAATGTCATTAAGCAAAATAAGAATAATAAGGAATGAATATATCTTTGAGAGTTTTTATTTAACACAAAGTAAAACCAATGTGTCATTTTAACTGCAGTAAACACATTTGAGTAAAAGTTGTCTGTCTGAAAAAAGGAGCATTAGACCTAACAAAGGAATGGTCGAGTTCCAGGAGTGGTCACAGAGCCGCTGTTCAACTTGAAGCAAATAAAATGTTGAAAAAAATATGCCCCCTTGAAAAAATAGAATGCCCCCCCATTGAATTGTTTCTGCAGCCGGGTCTGGGCGTATCCTGTTATTTGGTATTCAGATAAAACCCATCACCCCCGCCAAATCACTGAGGGAGAGCAGGAGAAACCAACGAGACAACATTGAAACCGAGAACAGAGAACAAAGAGAGAAAATGCCACCAAAAAGAAAGTCCTATACTGCAGAATATAAGCTGCAGGTTGTCAAATTTGCTGCGGAAAACAGCAACAGAGCAGCGGGTCGTCACTTTGGGGTGAACGAGGCCTGTGTTCGCTTGTGGAGAAAGGCGGAGGTCTCGCTGACCGCCATGAAGCAATCCAAGAGGGCAAACAGAGGGACACTGGCCCCAGCTTGAGGAGCGGATCAAACAGTGGGTGCTGGAAGAACGCGCGGCCGGGAGAGGCGTCTCCATGGTCCAGCTACGGCTGCAGGCGGTGGCTTTGGCCAAAAACATGGCGATCTTGGAGTTCACTGGCGGTGCATCGTGGTGCTACCGATTCATGCAAAGAAACCAACTGTCTCTGAGAGCGCGCACCACGATGTGCCAGAAACTTCCAGCGGACTTTGAGGAGAAGGTCGCCAACTTCAGCGCATTCATCGCACGCCAAGTCCACGACCACCACATCTTGCCAGTACAACTGGTGAATATGGATGAAGTACCACTCACGTACGATTTGCCAATGACAAAAAGTGTATCAAATAAAGGTGAGAAGAGCATGTCCATCATGACCACAGGACATGAAAAGTCGCTCTTCACAGTGGTCCTCGCGTAATGCGCAGATGGGGCAAAGCTACCGCCCATGGTCATTTTCAAAAGGAAAACAATGCCCAAAGACAACTTTCCAGCAAGTGTGGTTGTAGCCTGGCCCTCGCCTTCCTGCACAGCTCCGCTCAATTCTCATTTCCCTTCACTGCACAGTCTGGGATTCCTCCCATAGACAACGATTTCTCCGGCCGATTTTTGACCGGACCAATCAGAGAGCAGAAGGCGGAGTTTTGAACGACGTCGACTGACGTCGTCATTCAAAATGGCTGCCGCCACGAAGGAATTTTCAATAAAACAAGGTAAAAAACTATTATTTCTCTGCTGAGAAAAATATATTTCTTAGCTGACGTTATATCAGAAGTGTTCCTGAGCAATCAGAGAGCAGAAGGCGGAGTTTTGAACGATGTCGACTGACGTCGTCATTCAAAATGGCTGCCGCCACGAAGGAATTTTCAATAAAACAAGGTAAAAAACTATTATTTCTCTGCTGATAAAAAATATATTTCTTAGCTGACGTTATATCAGAAGTGTTCCTGAGCTTAACAGTTCCTAAATCAATTCACGAAATGGTCAAATCTGCTGGATTTAAATAGTTTCGGTTTGACATTTTCCAAACAGCCTCGGGTGCGCTACGAAAATAAATGATAAAAAATCGAATTTTATCTCAAATGTTTCATCTAGGCCAACAGTCAGTAAATTAGAGCCATATAATTACACACTGGTAGCAGAAAAAATATCCACCGAGTGGTTTCTGAGCAATTTATCTGATAGCCTGGACCTCGCCAGGCTAAACTAACAAAACTCCGCCTTCTGTTCTCTGATTNGGCCGATTTTTGACCGGACCAATCAGAGAGCAGAAGGCGGAGTTTTGAACGACGTCGACTGACGTCGTCATTCAAAATGGCTGCCGCCACGAAGGAATTTTCAATAAAACAAGGTAAAAAACTATTATTTCTCTGCTGAGAAAAATATATTTCTTAGCTGACGTTATATCAGAAGTGTTCCTGAGCAATCAGAGAGCAGAAGGCGGAGTTTTGAACGATGTCGACTGACGTCGTCATTCAAAATGGCTGCCGCCACGAAGGAATTTTCAATAAAACAAGGTAAAAAACTATTATTTCTCTGCTGATAAAAAATATATTTCTTAGCTGACGTTATATCAGAAGTGTTCCTGAGCTTAACAGTTCCTAAATCAATTCACGAAATGGTCAAATCTGCTGGATTTAAATAGTTTCGGTTTGACATTTTCCAAACAGCCTCGGGTGCGCTACGAAAATAAATGATAAAAAATCGAATTTTATCTCAAATGTTTCATCTAGGCCAACAGTCAGTAAATTAAAGACATATAATTACACACTGGTGGCAGAAAAAATATCCACCGAGTGGTTTCTGAGCAATTTATCTGATAGCCTGGACCTCGCCAGGCTAAACTAACAAAACTCCGCCTTCTGTTCTCTGATTGGTCCATTCAAAAATCTCCAGGAGAAATCGTTTTCAATGGGAGGAATGCCAGACCCTAGTCCAAAGCGAAGTGAAGGACAAGGGTCTGGTTTCAACCAGGCTAGTGTGGTTGTGGAGGTGAACGAGAAAGGATGGATGGACTCTGGTATGATGAATGTGTGGATGTCCAGATGTTACAGCAAGCGGCCAGACATTTTTTTTCAATCTAAAAAAGCTGTTCTGGTCATGGACAGCATGAGAGCCCACATCACGCCAGCTGTTAAAGAAAAAATAAAAGCTACCAACTCCATCCCTGCCATCATCCCAGGTGGACTCACAAAAGTTCTACAGCCCTTGGACATCTCTGTCAACAGAAGTTTTAAAGCTGCTTTGCGCCACTTGTGGGAGCAGTGGATGGTGGATGGGGAACACAGCTTCACAGCTACAGGCCGCATGCGCCACGCCACGTTCCTGCAGGCGATCGACTGGATCGTTAAGGCCTCGAAATCAATTTCCAAAAAGATAATCCAGTCTGGATTCATTAAGGCTGGGATCATCCCACAGCCAGATGGAGCAAAGGACACCGAGAGCGAGGAGGAGGAGGAACAGCCTGGGCCTTTGAGTACCGGTGAGCTGGAACGTGCGATGGCTGAACTGTTTGCCAGCGACACGGAAGATGAAGACTTTGAAGGTTTTGAATAGTGTAAATAGTGTAAATAGTAGTGTAAATAATTTGTTTGAATAAAAACTGTAAACGGTATCTGTTTCTGTCATTTTTATGGGCGGGGTGAGCGTGTATTAATTTTAAAGCCGCTGTATTTATGTTGTTGTAACCGTCAAAGTGCATTTATTAACAAAAATTAAACCGAGACACGTTAACATATATATTCAGCTAACAAATATATTTTTTTTAGGTGTTTCTGTACGGTAGTTTAATTTTAATTAAATTCAGCTCTTGCTGCAAACCGTTTCTGTGTGCGCGCATCATGTTTACATTTTAAATTCAGCTGATTTGTAATCATTTATTAACAAAAATTAAACCGAGACACGTTAACATATATATTCAGCTAACAAATATATATTTTTAGGTGTTTCTGTACGGTAGTTTAATTTTAATTAAATTCAGCTCTTGCTGCGCTGCAGCAAACTGTTTCTGGGTGCGCGCATCATGTTGTTAACGTTCAAAATTCAGCTGATTTGTAATCATTTATTAACAAAAATTAAACCGAGACACGTTAACATATATATTGAGCTAACAAATATTTTTTTTTTTTAGGTATTTCTGTACGGTAGTTTAATTTTAATTAAATTCAGCTCTTGCAGCGAACCGTTTCGGGGTGCGTGCATCGTGTTGTTTACGTTCAAAATTCAGCTGATTTGTAATCATTTATTAACAAAAATTAAACCGAGACACGTTAACATATATATTCAGCTAACAAATATATATATTTTTAGGTGTTTCTGTACGGTAGTTTAATTTTAATTAAATTCAGCTCTCGCTCCAAACCGGGCCTGTGGGCCTGTTGTGTGTGTGCGCGCATCGTGTTGTTTACATTTTAAATTCAGCTGATTTGTAATCATTTATTAACAAAAATTAAACAGAGACACGTTAACATATATATTCAGCTAACAAATATATTTTTATGCATTTCTGTAGTTAAATTTTAATGAAATTCAGCTCGCGTTGCACAATGGACCGCATTTCCGGGTTGTCTCAGCGGTGACGCGTAACGTCAGCGGTGGATGACGCGTTACGTCGGCGTCGGGGAGGGGGCGCGCGCCATCTAGTCGTCATAAAAAAGACACACCAAAGCGTATTATGCATGTTTTTTTCTGTTTTATTGGCAATAATTGGTCAAAGCGTATTATACACAGGAGCGTATTATACACCGACGAATACGGTTATTACGGACATCTTCTTCTTCTTTTATTCCCGAAAGACGGTCCCATCTTCTTTTATAACGTGAAAGTTCAAGCAACTTGTTTTCCATTTGCAACACCTTTTCTTCTGTTTTCCCAACTCTCTTAGTGGTTTCCGCCATCTTATCTTTCACCTCTTTCATCGCTGCGTGAATAAACTCCACCGAATCTTTCAGGTCATTTATGCTTGCTTGCAGACCGTCCGCTCTCTCATTTATTGTCAGCTTTATAGCTGTTATGATGTTTTCAGTTGAGTCTGGCTCTTCCATTGACTTGTGACTTTTAGCTGACGTCTTAATTGGTTTATTTTCTCTGCTGATAGATTTGCGCTTACCACTTGCAGCCATTATAAGAAAGTTACAGGTTGTCTTCTTTTTTCCCTCTACTTTTTGAAGTCCAATGATTGAAGTGTTCAGCGAATTTAGCGGTTTAAATGTTTTTTTGCATTAATGTAACCTTGCTAGCTCCTTACGCAAATATTTTCGGGAGAGCTTGTTAAAAGTGACCACTCACGCCGCCATCTTTTTCGGTCCCCCCTTACCATGAACATTCTTCCCACTTGTTCATGTTTTCACTTCTGATTCTGACTGAAATTTGTTGGGTTCAACCTAAGAACATTATTCATCATTACCCTGATGCATGCTCAATAATCCAGGTAGAAAAATCCAAAAAAGCTAAGTCTGGTCCTCTGGACATTCAAAAAACAAAACAAAACAAAGCAAAAAAAAAAACTGTAGAAACGTTTCGTCTTTCGTCCGAAAGACTTCCTCAGTCTGAGAAGCTGTGTTCAGCTCAGTCTTATAAATAGCACCCTCCCACAGTGGATCAACCAGTTGGCTGATGACAGCCGAAACCAGCTGCTCACATGATCAAGGAGGACCATCAGCCTGACGATGGATCGTTAACACCCTGATGGTTGTTTGCTATTCACAGAGGGCTGAGTGATACTAGCAATAACAGCATTGTAAGTGGGGGACAGTTGAACCCGGAGGCCTCCACCTCTGTTTAATGATGGACGGTTTGAGGTGGAGGCCTCCGGGTTCAACTGTCCCCCACTTACAATGCTGTTATTGCTGGTATCACTCAGCCCTCTGTGAATAGCAAACAACCATCAGGGTGTTAACGATCCATCGTCAGGCTGATGGTCCTCCTTGATCATGTGAGCAGCTGGTTTCGGCTGTCATCAGCCAACTGGTTGATCCACTGTGGGAGGGTGCTATTTATAAGACTGAGCTGAACACAGCTTCTCAGACTGAGGAAGTCTTTCGGACGAAAGACGAAACGTTTCTACAGTTTTTTTTTTTTTTTGCTTTGTTTTGTTTTGTTTTTTGAATGTCCAGAGGACCAGACTTAGCTTTTTTGGATATTCATCATTACATTTTTGTGGTCCTAATTTAACTCTTTCATGTTCAGAATTGCAGTTAAAAACATGGCTTTTTTAATCCTGTTTAAAAACATGTATCAACACAAAAACTCGACTACGTCAACAAGTACAAACACCAGCCATTTCTGACCTGTACCCTCTCCAACTCACTGTCCAAAATGAATATAAATATTAATTTAAAAAAAGTTTGCAACATGTCACTTTTAGTATGAAAGGATTTCAAGAATTTTTATAGCATTGCTTTAATTTTAGACATGTCTAATTTTTCTAAAAAATAAAAAAAATACTTTCAACCAACCTTCAAAGTTGAACGTGAAAACAGCACTCCCTCCCTTGAGGAATTCTCTGGACTGCAAGTCACTCAGGGATGCAAAATACGAGAACCCCACCAAAGGTCCGCCATAAACTAGCTCTTTATCCTCATAAAAAACTCCTTGTCCAGTTTCACGTGGATTGGACCACCAAAGGGTACCTGTTTATATGAAAAATGCAAAACACAATAATGAACAGATATAGGCCCTACATTATGTAAGAGTTATTTTTAAATTCAATGATTTTCTTTCATACCTACCACTGGGTGTCGCTTGGGTGTCATCAGTGACAAAACTCTTTTGCTTTGACATTTGTTGTTGAATTGTGGGGTTTTGATCAAGCATCTGGAAATTAATTTGCTTTTGTATGCAGGGCCACTGCAGCTGGCCATCATAGTCACCAGACAAGATTTGCACATACAATGCAACAGTTGTTTTGTAGTAAAGTTGAGCAGCTACCCTATAAGCATAGCCTTCTTTGGAATACTGCCGTGGACTGAATAGTCTAGTGCCAAAGTAATTAGTGCTTAAAAGGTTCTCAACATCATCAACCTGTATAAATACATGTGGGCACTCTGTTTCAGACAGATTGATGTCATCAATTGAGAAACCACCTGTAGACTCCCCTGCTCCTTTCTGAACCTCAAACACCACCTGGAACTGTTGTGTGGCATTCAGAGAAACATAGTGGATCTTCCAGTGATATGTTGGAGATCCTGTAAAGAAGATAATTGGATCATTGTTGAGCTTTTTAAATTTCACTGTGGAAAACACTTTCAAAAAAGAAAGCATGCCAAACATTTCTGCAGTTTGTTTGTTAGACAGTACCAGTGATCTGCCCCATAAGGCGGAGAGTTCCTGTGGTGTCCTGTTCATCTTGAAACTCTCTGAGCCAAATGTTAAGTTGGTCAGACTCATTCCCACTGTGGAAATAGTAGAACTGCAGACATTGAACATTGCATCCTCTTTTGGGACTCATCCTCTGGGTCTTCAACTGGGATGAATCTCCTTCTTGACCTAATGCTGTGCTGGCGTGGATGAAGTATCCCAACTCCTGATCTGAATTGAAGTGCAAAATGAGACAATGAATTGTTGTCTTCATCTAGATTTAATTCACATATAAATTTGAGCATTGACTACAACATCGTTGTATGTGCTTTTTACAATTTAAAAAATCACTGTTTTGTTGTAGAAAAAATTTAATTAATTCCAAAGCACCTTTGAAAGTTCTTAGGTAGGAAGGGTTAGAGTTTAGAGGATGTGATTTCTTTGGTAAAGGCAATTTTGCCTAAAAATGTGGTTTAATAAATTAAAAAAGAGTGGGTTGTACTCTTATTCTCTAAGGAAACTAAAATACATGAGATGTTTAACAAAATCGTATGCATACAGCTGAATAGGCTGTTCCCAAAGTGAGACATTGAAGAGAAAAACCAGAAATAAATATCAATGGGAGAGAGATGTTTTTGTTTGTAAGAACAATGCACTACATTTTTGTAACACAAATAGATGTTTGCTTCAAACATATTTTACACTTGCCATTTTTTAGAACAGATAATTTGTTTTGCACTGTACTGTATAATAAATTTACGTTATAGTGTAAATGTTTTACACAAATTATTAGTACCATAGTTTTCTTTGTATAAGCTGTTTTTTAGCATAATTCACATGCCCTGCAACTTATAGGCCGAAGCGACATATTTATGGATTTTTTCCATTATGTATAAACCATATTTTTAGCTGTGATATGACCATTTCCATTCATTCTGACTGAAATTTGTTTTGAGCAGTTCCACTTTCACCCACTTGATGGAAGCAGAGTACAGTAGTAATAAATATATGGCATGCTGTTGTAATAATAATAATAATAATACTTTATTTATAGAGCCCTTTAAAACAACCACAGCTGCAACAAAGTGCTGTACATAAAATCAAGAACATTTAAACACATAAAAATAAAACAGTTGTTAAAACATTAAGATCAATAAAAACAATAAAAACAGTGCAGAACAAATTCAGTCTGTGCTAAAAGCCAGTGAGTAAAAATGTGTTTTTAGAAGAGTTTTAAAACTGGACAGTGAAGGAGCTTGTCTGACGGGAAGAGGGAGATCGTTCCACAGTTTTGGAGCAGCAACAGAAAAAGCTCTGTCTCCTCTGAGCCTCCGTTTGGACCTCGGCACCTCCAGAAGCAGCTGATCAGCTGATCTGAGGCACCGAGCAGGAGAGTATGGGTGAAGCAGCTCAGAGAGGTAGGATGGAGCAAGACCATTTAAACTTTTAAAAACAAATAAAAGAATCTTAAAATGAACTCTAAAATGAACAGGCAGCCAGTGGAGTGAAGCCAGAGTGGGGGTGATGTGCTCCCTCTTATGAACTCCAGTTAGAAGGCGAGCAGCAGCGTTCTGGACCAACTGGAGACGTCTGAGGGAGGACTGGCTGACTCCAAGGTAAAGAGCGTTACAGTAATCCAGCCGAGAGGTGATGAAGGCATGGATTACTGTTTCCAGCTGCTGCTGTGTAAGGATGGACTTTACCTTAGCCAGCTGTCTGAGGTGATAAAAACTGGTCTTGACCACCGCTCCAATCTGGGAATCTAATTTAAAATCACTGTCCATTTTAAAACCCAAGTTAGAAACTGTTTTCTTTACATGTGGTGCCAGAGGGCCAAGATCAACAGGGCAAGGTTCACAAGAGCCACTAGGACCAAACACCATCACTTCTGTTTTCTTTTCATTAAAATTTAAAAAGTTTAAAGACATCCAAGCTTTGATGTCTTCAAGACACAACAGAAGTGGCCTGATTGAGGAGGCATCTTTCTTTTTTAGTGGCATATAGATCTGACTATCATCGGCGTAACAATGAAAAAAGATCCCATGCTTTCTGAGGATTGATCCCAATGGAAGTAGGTAAAGGGAGAAAAGCAGGGGACCTAAAATGGAGCCCTGTGGAACCCCAAAACACAGAGGAGCAGTGGAGGATTCAGAACCAGCTATGTTCACAGACATGGTTCTGTCTGCCAGATAGGACCTAAACCAGCTCATTGCAGTACCACAGATACCCACTTAGTGCTGTAAACGTGATATTAAAACGTTATGGTCCACAGGTCCACAGTATCAAAGGCAGCGGTTAGGTCGAGCAGGACAAGTACCACATGTTCACCAGAATCATTGGCCATAATGGTGTTTCAGTGTTGGTGTAAATTTTCATACTTTCATACTACTATGAAAAAACTCGGGACAGTGTTACACTCTCACTATTTTATGCTTATGTTTATTAAATGTTTTAGTGTTTAGACGGTTACTGTTGCACCGAGGGACTGAGAGAAACGCAATTTCGGTCTTGTGTATGTCCTGTAAAAAGTCAAAAGGCAAAGCTCTCAATTTACCGATCGATCTACGTTCCCACCCTCATCTATGGTCATGAGCTTTGGGTTATGACCGAAAGAACGAGATCTCGGATACAAGCGGCTGAAATGAGTTTTCTCCGCAGGGTGTCTGGACTCTCCCTTAGAGATAGGGTGAGAAGCTCAGTCATCCGGGAGGGACTCGGAGTAGAGCCGCTGCTTCTCCACATCGAGAGGAGCCAGTTGAGGTGGCTCGGGCATCTGGTTAGGATGCCTCCTGGACGCCTCCCTGGTGAGGTGTTCCGGGCATGTCCCACCGGGAGGAGACCCAGAGGAAGACCCAGGACGCTGGAGGGACTATGTTTCTCGGCTGGCCTGGGAACGCCTTGGGATTCCCCCGGAGGAGCTGCTCCAAGTGGCTGGGGAGAGGGAAGTCTGGGCCTCCCTACTTAGGCTGCTACCCCCGCGACCCGACCCCGGATAAGCGGAAGAAGATGGATGGATGGATGGATGGTTGGATGTATGTCCTGTACATATTGCAGTTCTGACAATAAAGTTGACTTTGACTTTGACTTTGATAAGAATGTCATTAAAAACTCTGACTAGAGCTGATTCTGTGCTGTAGCGAGTTTTGAAGCCAGACTGAAAAACCTCCATTATGTTGTGCTCATCCAGAAAACATTTCACCTGTGAATACACAATTTTTTCTAAAATTTTTGAAATAAAAGGCAGCTTGGAGATGGGCCTAAAATTAGCCAAGACAGTTTGGTCTAGGCTGGGCTTTTTAAGCAGGGGCTGCACCACCGCATGTTTAAAACTTATTGGCACAACACCTGAGGACAGACTGCTATTGATAACAGCAAGGATCACCTGCCTGATGCTGGAAAAAACCTCTTTTAACAGACGAGGGGGGACAAGGTCACGAGGGGAACCTGATGGCTTAATATGGCCAACCACATCCTCTAAAAGGGTCAGAGTCACTGGTTCAAATCTATCGAACACAGCCAGGCAGGGGACCAAGCAGGAGGGGTCAAAAGCAGGGGCTGAAATAAGGGCCCTTGTGGTAACAACCTTATTTATAAAAAACTGCAGGAAGTCATTACAGAGTTCAGTTGAGGCTTCATGGCAGACAGGTTGTGGGGCCTTCAGGACAGAGTCAATAGTTTCAAAAAGGACACGCAGGTTGTTGTGATTGGACGTGATAATGTCTGACAAGTATTGTTTTTTGGCCTCTTTAACAATGTTCTGGTACTGACGTTGACAGTCCTTTAAAATGTGAAATGAAACCTCCAGTTTATCCTTTTTCCATCTCCGTTCAGCTCTGCGGCACTCCTGTCTGGCTGCAAGAGTACCATGTAATAGATAAACGTAGCTATAAGGACAATTTCAAAAAAGTTTGACAAAAACAACTGGTTCCCTTATCAGTCAGGTCTCTCGGTGCAACATTATTGCTATGGGAATTGCGCCCCTGCACGATTACCTGAAGGAATACATTCACGCCTTTACGGCAGGGGACGTCAGCGTCACCCCAGAGACCCCGCCCTCTGGGTACTTAAGACGCGGACGCCTATCCTACTTTCTCTTTTTGCTCTTCACCTCGCTTAAACATGAACTTCGTGGGACTTCTCTGTTGTTACATCGCTCGACCAAAGGTGAGCTTGCTCCCTATGCTGAGCGTACACAGAAATTTCCTGTGTATTGCTGGGCTGGCGAAAGCTAGTCCGGCACTTTTTTCCCTTAACCTAGAAGTTTTCTTCTCTTCTCTCCGCAGACTGCTTCGCTCGACAGCGCTAACTGCGTCACATCGCTACCCTGCTAAAGTAGTAGCAGGCTAGCCAGCGAAAGCAACGCGACAGAGGAGACATCTTGGACAAGTATTTTAAGAAAACTTGCTTGTTTTCTCTCGGACATGGCTCCCGAGAAAGGAAAGCGAAAGCCAAGATTTACGAAAAAGTGCTAGCAAGGCGGCGAGCCCTAGCTCGCGCTCCTGCCCCAGCGGCTACGTTTTTTCCCTTTCGGCAACAGACACCCACGGGCCTGTCCTGTCTGCCTAGGGATGTTGCATGCGAAAATAGCATTGGACGCACCCGACTCTTGCCCACACTGCAGCCAGATGCTGAAGGCGGTGAGGAGACACCGAGTAGACTTCGTGGCAAAAGCCATGGGCGCAGCTGCGGCGCCAACAGACCCGGACCTCACTGAGGCTCTCACTCCCACGCCAGAGCTCGAGAGCATGGATTTGGAAGACAGTACTCGGGTTGAATGGGGCGACAGCCCGGACATGGCGGCTCCCATCTGGGACTCCACAGCCGAATTTGACACGCGAGGCATGATGAACGCGGATGAGATCTCGCTAAGAGCCTCAGGTGAAATTTCTGGTGATGAAGCCAACAATGAGTACGAAGGAGAGGAGGAGGACCTCTCACAGAATCCGGCACCAGTGCTGTCGGAGATCGATACCTCGATCCCCGTTCTGTTTGACTTGTGCCGCAGAGCAACAGACGCGCTGCAGATCCCTTGTCCAGAACCTCCACCTCGTCAACAGGTCATGAGGTTGGCAGGGAATTATTTTTATGCCAAACAACAATCCACAACAAGAAACAGGATGCCCATCTTCTTGGATTCCCTCACAGAGCTGACTCGCACCTGGGCCGAACCCAGGGCTCCCATGCTGCTCCCGCTCTCACAGTTCCTAGACGTGGCTGGAATGGAGGCAGTAGGAATAGCCAACATGCCACAAATGGAGGACAGGCTTAACATCTCATCTGGCCCCCAGATCTTCTGGAACAAAACCAACTTTGCCCAGCAGACGACAGGAAAAGACATTATTATTATTATTATTATTATTATTAAAGCCTAAAAAGCTAAGTCTGGTCCTCTGGACATTCAAAAAAACAAAAAAACAAAACAAAGCAAAAAATTGTAGAAACGTTTCGTCTTTCGTCCGAAAGACTTCCTCAGTCTGAGGTGCTGGGTTCAGCTCAGTCTTATAAATAGCACCCTCTCACAGTGTTACACAACCAGTTGGCTGATGACAGCCTGAAACCAGCTGCTCACATGATCAAGGAGGACCATCAGCCTAACAATGGATCGTTAGCACCCTGATGGTTGTTTGCTATTCACAGAGGGCTGAGTGATACCAGCAATCACAGCATTGTAGGAGGGGGACAGTTGAACTCGGAGGCCTCCACCCCTGTTTAATGATGGGCGTTTTCTTTTCACAAAGATGGCCTCCTTTACTCTGAAACGAAACGTTTCTACAATTTTTTGCTTTGTTTTGTTTTTTTGTTTTTTTGAATGTCCAGAGGACCAGACTTAGCTTTTTTAGATTTTTCTACCTGGATTATTGAGAATGCATCAGGGTATTATTAAAGCCTGTTAAGTCTCAGCTATACAGCTCGAAAAGTGTTACAGGGCTTAGGGCCTCGCGGCACGCGCAATGAATGCATCCACCATGATGCAGGTGTACCTGGCAGAGAAGTTGCAGGAGCTCCAGGTGACAACAGACAAGCAGGCTGCCACTGAGGTGCTAGAAGAAGCCCGGAGGGCCACGGACTTTGTGCTCTGCATGATGGGGACAGCTGCCATTGCACAAGGCAGATGTATGGCTGAGGTGGTCATTGCCCAACGTCATCTGTGGATGACTCTGACTGACCTCCCAGAGGGTCAGCAGGTCCATTTTCTGCACCACTCGATAGAGCCGACGGGACTCTTCAGTAGAGTCATGGACTGGATTCAGACCAGGCTGGAACAGAGGTGTAAACAGGCTGAGGCCCTCCGGGAGGGCGTGCAGAGGAGAGCTTTTGCCCCCCACACCCCCAGGGAGACAACCGGGAGCAGACCCGTGCAGCCGCGACACCGTTCAGCCACACGTCACCCTCCGCAGAAGAGGCCGGCGTACGAGGGGGAACACCGGCAGAGACCCCCACCGGGCCCACCCCAGGCTGGTCAGTCCTGGAGTAGGAACAGGTTTGTGCCCCGCCAGGCGGTCCAACAGAGGACCTCTTCGGCGAATCGTGAGGCAAGACAGAAGCGAGCCTGACGAAACAGGCCCTCTGCTCAGTTCTGTTGGCTTGTCCGCCCAAGTGGTACGGAGCCAAAGTTTACATGCCCAGACTTTGTTTGTAAAAGAATACAAAAAGCTGGTGACTTTACTGTATGCACAAAACATGAATGTTCTGATGTATGTGAAATAAAGTCAAAAGGTTGTTGCACAAAACACAAAATAAAAATTCATAGAACAGTTTCGCCCTGTTTCTTGACTCAAAAAAAAAAATGACAACAACAACACAGCTCCCCTCTGATAACAATCGCTATAAAGGGTGGGGGCTGCCACTCCCCCTCCCTCGCAGTTCACGGGGTACTTGATCAGAACAATAAACTCCAGCAGGTCGCCACAGGGCTGTCTGTAGCAGACAGACCCCGAGGCATCTGCGAACAGGTAAACCGGCTCTCACGAGGCCGGGTGAGGGGGCTCACACATTTAAACCCCCGCACCGTCGGAACTCAGAGGGCCAACAATACACAAATTCCCCAAGCCTGCAACACGTCTGCATGCCCGGAGGGCGTGCTGACAGAACATGGTGGCCATGACAACGCACCGTCATGGCCCCCAGACGCGTTTCAGCAGATGACAGCAGTGAGCCACGGGGGGGCTACAACAGAAGCCTGCAGGCCCGGGCCAGACTCACATGCTGACAAAGGGGACAACATTAATGCTGCAGGAGTTGTAAATAAATGTTGTTACAAAACAGGAAATGCACCTGGGTGAAAAAGATACTTTTTCCTCATGCCCGAGAAAGCCTGGACCTAATGAAATCATCCAGGTTTGTAGGTGCTGAGCAGAAAAAAGGATATTCATGCAGTTTTAAGCACTGGCTTTTCTTCTTGTAAAAACAACAGGCCGTGCACGACCAGTGAACCTAAAATGTGTGACCAAGCTCAACGCACTAGCCCAGCTGTGCTTTTAAATAACATCCCCTCGTCGGGGAGTTTGCAGCTCAGTTATATTTTTGCAAAAATGAGCCCAGATTACCATATTTCTGGGCGTATGGGTCACCACCACCTTGGTCAAAACACGCCCTTAGGGAAGACATGCCTGACACAGCTCCCTGGAGTCAAACCCAGCTCCAGAGCAATAGTGGAGCCGGAGGCTTGTGAACCAGACCCAACCACGGAGCGGCCTGGAATCCGGAGGTCTGTTCGCATACAAAACCTGCATTCCTTACGTACCGTGCCTCTCACTAAACGGAGCTAAAGCAGACGCTCTTGCCCACGGTTGTCCAGCAGAGGCAATGCATTGTACCTCTCCCCCAGCTCATCCCAGTTTGGGTGGCGCGGAGTATATAGTATGTATAATATTGTTGGCCCCTAAGGGACCACGGGACCCATGGCCCTTGGAGATGTACTTAATTCTGGAACTTGGACAACTGCTCCTCTTCAGAGGCCTGCTGCCTCAACTACAAGAACAGCCTCTTTACTTACGCCCAGGACTGTGGCAAATTTCAGCTTGGTTGCGGAAAGGAACAAACTGATGACCTCAGGCCTCCCCAGCAACGTGGTAAACACAATACAGGGAGCAAGAGCAATGTCAACACAGACTCTCTATGCTTGTAAATGGGGTGTTTTTGAAGCTTGGTGCATGGGAAGGAACATTATTCCTTATTCCTGTGACCTAGTCCAGCTTCTTACTTTTCTACAGGAACTGCTGGAGAAAGGTAGCTCTTTTTCCACAATTTAAGTGTTTTTGTCAGCCATCTCGGCATGCCACGAAGGCTGGTGGGAAAAGACACCCAGCGCAGACCCTCTAACGATAAGGTTTATGAAGGGTGTACTGAAGAAGAGACCTCCCAGCAGGACTTTGACCCCAGATTGGGATCTTCAATTGGTCCTGAGTGCTCTCTGTGAGCCCCCATTCGAACCTTTAAGCGACATTAAAGACCGTGTAAAGTGAAATTAAATTTGTGTTTTTAGTTTGTCAAATGGCATAAATATGTGTTATTAATCACCCATATAAATCTGACTGATTAAAAACATTGTTTTCCTTATAAAATTAAGTGTCAAAAATCATGAAAAAACATGATTTTGCCTTGGTCTGGAACGCTAGGGGCGTGTCAGTTCGTGGGCGTGGTTTCAGCGCAGTACTGCGCCATGTCCAGCCCCCTTCAGAGCTGAGCTGTGTGGGGAGGCATACGGGGGAAGCAGAGATCCACCTGCTCTGTTTTTATCTGAGTTCTGGCTTCCAGCAGCTCCTTTTTCCAAGAGTTACGCTGTTTTTAGTGCACTAACAACTCTGGTTATGTTTTTAAAGTTGAGGACACATAACTCCGCTGTTATAATCAGCGCTATTTTAGAAGATGAGCGGACTCGCGGTCCGAACCGGTCACATCGCATGCGGGGTCTGATCGCCACACACACACACACACACACACACACACACACGCGCGCGCGCGACCCGGTCACATCGCATGCGGGGTCTGATCGCCTCTCACTCACACACACACACACACGCGCGCGCGACCCGGTCACATGCATGCGGGGTCTGATCGCCACACACACGCGCGCGCGGGGGGGCGGAGGTGCGCGGAGGTGCAGGTGGCATGTGGTCGCTCCAGCAGCACGCCAGTACTGGAGGGAGACGGTCGGTAGCGAGTGAACGGCTCCACCGAAGAACGCATTTATAACGGCTGGAGCTGCAGGGGGTGGGGCTTGTGACCGCGTGACGAAACGCGGTCACATTTAAACCACGCCTAAAAAATCCTGAAAGAGAAATGTGTTTATACACAGTTTGATCTATAACTCCAAAATTAATTGAGCTACAATTTTGAGACTTTTTACTCATTTACAAGATTACAATTACGACATTTATAATGTTTATTGAAGAAAATGTTGAAATTCACTTTACACGGTCTTTAAGATAGATTTGCTATCTTATAAGACTGCTCTGCTCCTGGCTCTTTGTTATGCGAAACGTGTGTGGGTGACCTCCACGCTTTATCTGTGTACCCAATGTGTACCAGGTTTGCCCCTAATGGGTCAAAGGTTACCTTACGTCCTAATCCTACATATGTCCCAAAGGTTCTAACTTTGAATCCCACAAGTCTGGACTTTGAACTCTCTTCATTTCCTCCTGCTCCTGTCCTCACTGAGGAACAGAGGAGGCTGAGAGCACTCTGCCCTGTTAGGGTTTTAAGTGCCTACATTGAAAAGACAGCTGATTTGAGGAAAACAAACCAACTGTTTGTATGTTTTGCCGTCCCGGCTACTGGCAGGGCCCTGTCAAAGCAGTGCCTCTCACACAGGGTGACTGAGGCCATTAAGAGGACGTACAGTAGCAAAGGTCAACAGGTGCCCTCTGGGGTATGTGCCCACTCTACTCGAGGCTTGGTTGCCTTGTGGTCACTGTTCAAGGGTGTACCAGTTGCAGACATCTGTGCAGCTGCGAACTGGAACTCAACGAACACTTTTGCAAGACATTACAGTTTGGATGTTACTGCGTGTGACGTCTCTCAGGCTGTCCTCTCTAACACACAGTAGAGAGTGGCCTAAAGATGCCTAATGTATAAAGGTGGAAATTCTAACAAGCATGCATTTTACTGAGCATTTCAAGGGCGTGAATGTATTACGTTCCCATAGCAATAGTGTTGTACCGAGAGACCTGACTGATAAAGGAACTGAAAGTTATGCACCATAACTCATGTTCCTGAAGGAAGGGAACGAGGTGCAACACAGTTGGCCCTTTTCAATGCTGAAGCTCGATGAAGTGCACTTGGAGAAAGTAGGATAGGCGTTCGTGTCTTAAAGCCCCACTGACATGATTTTTAAATTTTCATAAAATTGCTCAAAATATATATCTTTTATCATTTAAATATGTTCATTTTTGCAAACAAAATGCTAAATCACTTTAATTTTGCTTTAAAAGTGATTTTGAACTTCAAGCCGTGTTTAATCATGGGAAATCCAATTACACACGAACGCACCATCTGTGATGTAACACTGGGCAGAGGGCTCTGGTCTCTTTAATAGCGGACCATTTAAAACCCGACGAATTTATCAATCTATGTGAAGATTTGAGCTATTTGTCTTCATTTTGGGAAGCAGAAAATAGTTTGGGTGATGGAACAAGAAACAACAGGATCTAATTTAGGTCTGATGCTGTATCAGACTTACCTTCATGTCGAGCTGCTCATACCTACGCACTGTGACAAGCCCAGAGCTCTGCCCGGTGTGACATCACAGATGGTGCGTTCGGGTGTAATCAGATTTCCCATGATTAAACACGGCTTGAAGTTCAAAATCACTTTTAAAGCAAAATTAAAGTGATTTATCATTTTGTTTGCATAAAGGAACATATTTAAATGATAAAATATATATATTTTGAGCAATTTTATGAATAGTAAAAAAATCATGTCGGTGGACCTTTAAGTACCCAGAGGGCGGGGTCTCTGGGGTGACGCTGACGTCCCCTGCCGTAAAGGTGTGAATGTATTCCTTCAGGTAATCGTGCGGGGGCGCACTTCCCATAGCAATAGTGTTGCACCTCGTTCCCTTCATTCAGGGAACATGAGTTATGGTGCATAACTTTCAAACTTCATTTCTTATACTTTATCTTATACTTAAGTGTTTTTTTGTTTGTTTTTGGAACTTTTCTAAATTTACCATGTTCTGCATGACTGAGAATCTTCACCAGCTTTTAATGACTCAATCGGCCTGCCATAGTCTCCCCACCTTCATTCTGCTTGCTGCTCGGAACCGTCAAAATAGTTGTACCGCCCGGCAAAATGCAGTTAATTTGACCATTAAAGTGCATTTATTAAGCAAACGTTAGACTGAGGCACACCTTTGCTATAATTTTGAGCAAACAAACAATTCTTTAGGTGCTTTTCTTGTTCATTTTTGTAGAAACGAGCCCCATTCCTCCTTTTCTCCTCCCTGTCTGCACATTACTGGGAGCACCTACCATACCATACCATTTTATTTATAAAGCACTTTAACAGGAACAAGTCCAAACCAAAGTGCTGAACAAACAAACAAAGAACAGGCAAAACACACAATGAAGTACAACACGAAAGACATAAAAACATTGCAGATCATAAATAAAATGATCAAATACAAATCAGCTGGTGTTGAAAGCAACAGAATAGTGAGTTTTTAACCGGGATTTGAAAACTGAGAAGGAGGGGGCCTGTCTGACAAGCAGCGGTAACTCGTTCCAGAGTCTTGGGCCTTCTACAGAGAACGCCCTGTCACCTCTGTGCTTAAGGCGAGTTTCTGGAACTCTTAAAAGTACCCGGTCCTCTGACCTCAAAGCACGTGGAGGGACATATGGGTGTATGAGATCTGAGAGATAGGCGGGGGCGAGACTATTCAGGATTTTGATAGAGAATTTTGAACTGGATTTGAAGATGAACCGGTAGCCAGTGCAGGGAGGCCAAGAACTGGTGTAATGTGCTCACTTTTGTGTGTACTGGTTAAAAATCGGGCTGCTGCGTTCTGAACCAGTTGTAATCGTGCAATGGTGGCCTGACTGACACCAAGCAGAAGTGAATTGCAGTAATCAAGCCTAGATGTAATAAATGCGTGAATTACTGTCTCCAGGTTATTTTTTGATAATATGGGCTTCAGCTTAGACAGTGGCCTCAGCTGGAAAAAACAAGATTTGACGATCATGTTTACATGACTGTTAAAGGTATTGTGACATGATGGTGGAAATTTGCATATTTGTCAGAACATATATATTTTATATCATTGAGCTCTGTTCGTTTTTGCAAAATAAATTATAAATATATTAAAATTTTATTCTAAATTATGGTAATTTTTTCTCTGGGATACGCCCCTAAAATTCCGCGCATTTCCGCAATACGTCCTCTGTGATGTGACAACGGGAAGAAGGCAGAGCCTTGCCCATTTGTCTGGTGTTTTTTAACTGCTTGCCATACACATTCATTTCCTGAAGGATCGCCTCTTTTATTTGTGTAACTTGAAAAATGCTGTCACGTTGTAGCGCATTTGGGTGTTCTAATATCAGCAGTGAACAAGTGAGCCTTCACAAATTTCCAAAAGATGAGAAACTTCGACAAGAATGGACCAGACAAGGACCGGTGGGTTCCTACTAAGGAGTCGTATGTCTGCAGCGACCATTTTACTGCCGATTGTTTTCAGGAAAGACCTGGTATAAAAGAATCTTTAGGATTACCAGTAAGATGTAGAAGACTTTTAAAACCGGATGCTATTCCTACTATTTTTAAAAGAAAATCTACAGAAGAAAGTGCCACAGGAGCTACCACGTCAAAACAACGCAGGGAAGCTACCATCGGAAGACTGTCCAGGAGATGAGTAAGTCTTTGTGTAAACATAATCGGAGGTGTGTAGTGTTTTAGATGATAAACTATATATTTTACGTGAGTTCATGTTGTTTTACTTTATACACTGTGAGTGTATAAAGCCAATTATCACGGCAGATTCTTTATGTTCGCTGCTAACAAGCTAGCCGAATAAGTAGCACACACACTTTTCTAATAATTTTAAATTAAGTCTGCGAGATCAGGTAACATCTGTAGTTTCTTTTTATTCGGGAAGGGTTTATTAATGAGAGTTTTGGATGATTTACTGTCTTAAAATGATATAGCTCAGACGCGACCGGGACTAAGCAGAGATAGTTGCTAACAAACATTAGCCGAGAGACGGGAGCAAACACGTAGGAATTTATGTATTTTTAAATTATGTCTGCGCGATCAGGTAACATCTCTAGTTTCTTTTTATTCGGGGTGGGTTTATTAATGAGAGTTTTGGATGATTTACTGTCTTAAAATGATATATCTCAGACGCGACCGGGACTAAGCAGAGATAGCTGCTAACAAACATTAGCCGAGAGACGGGAGCAAACACGTAGCTATTTATGTATTTTTAAATTATGTCTGCGCGATCAGGTAACATCTGTAGTTTCTTTTTATTCGGGGTGGGTTTATTAATGAGAGTTTTGGATGATTTACTGTCTTAAAATGATATATTCAGACGCGACCGGGACTAAGCAGAGATAGCTGCTAACAAACATTAGCCGAGAGACGGGAGCAAACACGTAGCTATTTATGTATTTTTAAATTATGTCTGCGCGATCAGGTAACATCTGTAGTTTCTTTTTATTCGGGGAGGGTTTATTAATGAGAGTTTTGGATGATTTACTGTCTTAAAATGATATATCTCAGACGCGACCGGGACTAAGCATAGCTGCTAACACACTAGCCGAGATACAGGCCACGTTGCTATTTATGTATTTTTAAATTATGTCTGCGCGATCAGGTAACATCTGTAATTTCTTTTTATTCGGGGAGGGTTTATTAATGAGAGTTTTGGATGATTTACTGTCTTAAAATGATATATCTCAGACGCGATCGGACATGCTCCGCCATTATTATTTAAATGCGCGTTGGAGCGTGCCTTCCCGTTGTCACCACTGATGACGTTTTGCGGAAATGCGCTGATTTTTAGGGGCGTATCCCAGAGAAAAAACTACCATAACTTGGAATGAAATTTTAATATATCCATCCATCCATCCATCCATTTTCTTCCGCTTATCCGGGGTCGGGTCGCGGGGGTAGCAGCCTAAGTAGGGAGGCCCAGACTTCCCTCTCCCCAGCCACTTGGAGCAGCTCCTCTGGGGGAATCCCAAGGCGTTCCCAGGCCAGCCGAGAAACATAGTCCCTCCAGCGTATCCTGGGTCTTCCTCTGGGTCTCCTCCCGGTGGGACATGCCCGGAACACCTCACCAGGGAGGCGTCCAGGAGGCATCCTAACCAGATGCCCGAGCCACCTCAACTGGCTCCTCTCGATGTGGAGAAGCAGCGGCTCTACTCCGAGTCCCTCCCGGATGACTGAGCTTCTCACCCTATCTCTAAGGGAGAGTCCAGCCACCCTGCGGAGAAAACTCATTTCAGCCGCTTGTATCCGAGATCTTGTTCTTTCGGTCATAACCCAAAGCTCATGACCATAGATGAGGGTGGGAACGTAGATCGATCGGTAAATTGAGAGCTTTGCCTTTTGACTCAGCTCTCTCTTCACCACGACAGACCGGTACAGCGCCCGCTTCACTGCGGACGCTGCACCTATCCGCCTATCGATCTCACGCTCCAGTTTTCCCTCATTCGTGAACAAGATCCCGAGATACTTAAACTCCTCCACTTGGGGCAGGACCTCCTCCCCGACCCGGAGAGGGCATGCTACCCTTTTCCGGCTCAAGACCATGGCCTCGGATTTGGAGGAACTGATCCTCATCCCGGCCGCATCACATTCAGCTGCAAACCGCTCCAGCGAAAGCTGTAGATCACGAGCTGATGAAGCCAATAGGACCACATCATCTGCAAAAAACAGAGAAGCGATTCTAAGGCCACCAAAACGGATCCTCTCAACACCTTGGCTGCGCCTAGAAATTCTGTCCATAAAAGTTATAAACAGAATCGGTGACAAAGGGCAACCTTGGCGGAGTCCAACTCTCACCGGAAACGAGCCTGACTTACTGCCGGCAATGCGGACCAAGCTCTGACACCGGTCGTACAGGGACCTAACAGCCCATATCAATGGGCCTGGTACCCCATACTCCCGGAGTACCCGCCACAGAACCCCCCGAGGGACGCGGTCGAATGCCTTTTCCAAGTCTACAAAGCACATGTAAACTGGTTGGGCAAACTCCCACGCACCCTCCAGGACCCTGTTGAGGGTGTAGAGCTGGTCTAGTGTTCCACGACCAGGACGAAAACCACACTGCTCCTCCTGAATCCGAGGTTCGACTATCCGACGGACCCTCCTCTCCAGAACCCCTGAATAGACCTTACCAGGGAGGCTTAAGAGTGTGATCCCTCTATAGTTGGAACACACCCTACGGTCCCCCTTTTTGAATAGGGGAACCACCACCCCAGTCTGCCAATCCAAGGGAACTGCCCCCGATGTCCACGCGATATTGCAGAGTCGCGTAAGCCAACACAACCCCACAACATCCAGAGCCCTAAGGAACTCAGGACGAATCTCATCCACCCCCGGAGCCTTGCCACCGCGGAGCTTTTTAACCACCTTGGCGACCTCAGCACCAGAGATTGGAGAGCCCGACCCAAAGTCCCCAGGCTCCGCTTCCTCAGTGGAAGACGTGCCAGTAGGATTGAGGAGGTCTTCGAAGTATTCCGCCCACCGACTCACAACATCCCGAGTTGAGGTCAACAGCACGCCATCCCCACCATAAATGGTGTTGGTCGCGTACCGCTTTCCCCCCCTGAGACGCCGGATGGTGGACCAGAATCGCCTCGAAGCCGTACGGAAGTCATTCTCCATGGCCTCTCCGAACTCCTCCCACGCCCGAGTTTTTGCCTCAGCAACCACCCGAGCCGCATGCCGCTTGGACTGCCGGTACCTATCTGCTGCTTCCGGGGTCCCACAGGCCAAAAAGGCCCAATAGGACTCCTTCTTCAGCTTGACAGCATCCCTCACCGCCGGTGTCCACCACCGGGTTCGAGGGTTGCCACCACGACAGGCACCAACAACCTTGCGGCCACAACTCCGATAAGCTGCCTCGACAATAGAGGCGCGAAACATGGCCCACTCGGGCTCAATGTCCCCCGCCTCCCTCGGAACGTGTTCAAAGCTCTCCCGGAGGTGGGAGTTAAAGCTCCGTCTTACGGGAGACTCTGCCAGACGTTCCCAGCAGACCCTCACAATACGTTTGGGTCTGCCAGGTCTGACCGGCATCCTCCCCCACCATCGGAGCCAACTCACCACCAGGTAGTGGTCAGTTGACAGCTCCGCCCCTCTCTTCACCCGAGTGTCCAGGACATGCGGCCGCAGATCAGATGAGACGACAACAAAGTCGATCATTGAACTACGACCTAGGGTGTCCTGGTGCCAAGAGCACATATGGACACCCTTATGCCTGAACATGGTGTTCGTTATGGACAATCCATGACGAGCACAGAAGTCCAACAACAGAACACCACTCGGGTTCAGATCAGGGGGGCCGTTCCTCCCAACCACACCCCTCCAGGTCTCACTGTCATTGCCCACGTGAGCGTTGAAGTCCCCCAGCAGAACAAGGGAGTCCCCAGGAGGCGCACCCTCCAATACCCCCTCCAAGGACTCCAAAAAGGGTGGGTAATCTGCGCTGCCGTTTGGCGCATAGGCACAAACAACAGTCAGAGCCCGTCCCCCCACACGTAGGCGAAGGGAGGCTACCCTCTCGTTCACCGGGGTGAACCCCAACGTACAGGCACCAAGATGGGGGGCAACAAGTATGCCCACTCCTGCTCGGCGCCTCTCACCAGGGGCAACTCCAGAGTGGAAGAGTGTCCAACCCCTCTCAAGGAAACTGGTTCCAGAGCCAGAGCCATGCGTTGAGGTGAGTCCGACTATTTCTAGCCGGAACCTCTCAACCTCACACACTAGCTCAGGCTCCTTCCCCACCAGAGAGGTGACATTCCATGTCCCAATGGCCAGCTTCTGTAGCCGAGTATCAGACCGCCAGGGTCCCCGCCCTCGGCCACCACCCATTCCACAATGCACCCGACCCCTTTGGCCCCTCCCACAGGTGGTGAGCCTATGGGAAGGGGGACCCACGTCTCCTCTTCGGGCTGTGCCCGGCCGAGCTCCATGGGTGAAAGCCCGGCCACCAGGCGCTCGCCAACGTGCCCCTCCTCCGGGCCTGGCTCCAGAGTGGGGCCCCGGTGACCCGCGTCCGGGCGAGGGAACATTGTTTCCATTTATATTACTCATCATAAGGGGTCTTGTGGGCTGCGCTTTGTCTCGTCCCTCACCTAGGACCTGTCTGCCTTGGGTGACCCTACTAGGGGCATAAAGCCCCTGACAGCATAGCTCCTAGGATCATTGGGACACTCAAACCCCTCCACCACGGTAAGGTGGCAGCCCAGGGAGGGGAAAAAAAATAATTTTAATATATTTATAATTTATTTTGCAAAAACGAACAGAGCTGAATGATATAAGATATATATGTTCTGACAAATATGCAAATTTCCAACATCATGTCACAATACCTTTAAGTTTCATGGAAGGATCCATTATCACTCCCAGATTTGTGACTTTTTGTTTTTCAGACAGGGGTAGCTTCAGACTTCTTATCATTGACGCTTAGGAAATTTAAACCTCAGTAGCTAAACTGTTTCTTGAAATGCGTTGATTTCAAAGTGCATTTATTAAGCAAATGTTAGATTGATACACACATTTAATATTATTTTGAGCAAACAAGTAAGTGTTTTTAAGTGTTAAACTTGTTAAATTCTTGTTAGAGTCCTCCAGTGCATCACATGCTCCCGCAGCCGCCATTTGGCAGCCCATCCATTTTTGGCACAACACTGGCCCACATTTCCGGGTTCAGCCCACATTGTTGTCAGCTGTGACGCTTAACACACGTAATGCGTCAGCGGTGACGCATAATAGATGCAACGTATACGGCAAAGCGACATATTTATGGATTTTTCCACCTTATTAGACAAATATGGACTGATGCTACATTATGCAGAGCAACATTTATGGCGGAAAGTACGATACTTTTTTTTAAATATAATTTTATCCGCATGTTTTATTCAGCATCAGTTCAAACACCACAGATCAATCCAAAGCATACAGTTTAGTACAAAGTATATTGTGTTTAACATTTTCAATTAATAATAGAAATTAGTACAGTAGTTTAAAACCTTACTGATATTTCCACTTCCACTGGGCAGACTAGTATGGTCAGAGATTGGACCTCCACTAACTTGTGTTACCACTTCCCAGCCCTTGCCATTCTGTGAACACTGGTCCATGTTGCACATAGTCCCATTAGAAAACCCACAGTACAGCATAAAGGCAATGGTTGAGTCTGTTGGAGGGAAAAAAAAGAAGGCAGTATTTACATTGAGATGTCCTGATGCATGCTCAACATTGCTCAACAAGATGTAGTATTCACTGCCTAGAAGAGATATTTTAAGCTTTGAAGCGAAGAATAATTAATGTCCTTAGAAGGAAGAGAGAGAATCCACAGTACCGGTATGTGTGAATAAAGAGACATTCAACTGTAAAAACTGCAAGGAGTAGAGATACTGAAGGTTAATGTGTTTAGGTTATAGGGGTCAGCAACTGGCAGCTTACCAGAGTGATGGGAAAAAAATAGCAAACTGGCTGAGGTGGATGGAGACAAGTATAAGAAAGGTTTTGTGATAGAGGAATTGCGGCAAGAGTGAAAGAGAATGGTTTGGAGATAGTGGAACCAACAAAAAGACAGGAGGCAGAGCTGGAAGTTGCAGATATGAAGAAATTAAGAGTTTTGTTGGATGTCATGAAAATGTAAAAGAAGCACAAATGAGTCCTTCAGAGGGACAGCTCAGGTTGAGTAGTTTGACCACAAAGCTGAAGAGGCAAGGCAGAGCTGGTTTGGAGACAATATGTTTTGAACAAAGAATGTTGAGTAGCTACCAAAAAGAAGAGGACCAACAAGAAAGTTCATGAATGCAGAGATGGTTGGTAAAGAAAGTAGTGTTAGAATGAAAGGGGAGAAGGTTAGGGTAGTTTTAGATGAAGATAGATGATTGGCAGTGTTGACCCCAAAGGGAGGCCCACAATCTCAAATATTTAACAGTCTTCAAATACCCTGATGCATGCTTAATAATCCAGGTAGAAAAATCTAAAAAAGCGAAGTCTGGTCCTCTGGACATTCAAAAAACAAAACAAAACAAAGCAAAAAAATTGTGGAAATGTTTCGTCTTTCGTCAGAAAGACTTCCTCAGTCTGAGAGGCTGTATTCAGCTCAGTCTTATAAATAGCACCCTCTCAAGCTAGATTTATACTCGATGTGTCGCGCAGTGCGCCAGGGTGCGTGCGCCAAAAGTGACGCAATATCACCATCCCCGCCCCTGCGCGTAGACCGCGCACGTCTTTTTGGCGCGTGTCGCGCACCTCTGAATTTTTCAAACTCCGCAAGGCTAGTGCGCGCGCCGTGGGCGCTACTGAATTGATTGACAGGTCGGGTGGGGACCTCACCCGACAGCCTTCACGCTCTTCACGCCAGAGCCTGCAGCTGTCTGCGCCGCTGTGGTCGTGGAGACGGCGTCGCGACACATGGAGTAATGTTTTATATGTGACACAAATGTATTAAATTCTCCTTCTTAATCCCTGATCTGGACTTTTCTTTATTTTTTTTTTGCCAAAAGTCAAGTGATCGCTTCCTCATCCGCTGACTCCATGCATTAAAACTGCAAGACACAATAACTGTTTTTAATAGAGGAGCAAATCATAACAGAACAACAGTTCAGCATGCGAGCGGAAAGCCATTTGTTTTTGTTGTGTGACTTCAAACAGTTCTTCTTCTACGGTAGATTTCTTCTTCTACACCCTTTCTTACAACATATGCACAGGTTTTAGAGGGTATGCCACCTGTTGGTCCATAAAAGAACGGCACTTTGCCATGCCCCGCCGTCCGTCAACTATAAATACAGCGGCAACACTGTAAACACATGAAGCCGCACAACTTAGTGCACGCGCTCCAGCCAGCGGACCAAAGCGCGAGTATAACGAGGCCTTCACAGTGGATCAACCAGTTGGCTGATGACAGCCGAAACCAGCTGCTCACATGATCAAGGAGGACCATCAGCCTAACGATGGATCGTTAGCACCCTGATGGTTGTTTGCTATTCACAGAGGGCTGAGTGATACTAGCAATAACAGCATTGTAAGAGGGGGACAGTTGAACCCGGAGGCCTCCACCTCTGTTTAATGATGGACGGTTTCTTTTCACAAAGATGGCCTCCTTTACTCCTCTCTCAAACCATCGTTCCTCTCTATCAAGGATGTGAACATCTTCATCCCTGAAAGAGTGACCGCTGGCCTGGAGATGAGTGTAGACTGCAGAGTCCTGACCTGATGATGTTGATCTTCTGTGCTGGGCCATCCTTTTGGCCAGTGGCTGTTTAGTTTCCCCGATATAAGACTGATCACAGCCCTCCTGACACTGAACAGCATACACAATATTACTCTGTTTGTGCCGGGGGACTGGATCTTTGGGATGAACCAGTCTTTGCCGTAATGTATTTTGGGGTTTAAAAGCCACTGGGACGTTGTGTTTAGAAAATAAACGTGTCAATGTCTCTGAAACTCCCGCAACATACGGAATGACCACTGCAGGGGAGTAGATTTCATCTCATTATTGGGGGGGACCATAAACAAGGAAATTTTTTAAGAGCAATTTTGGGGGGGTCGGCAAAGTTACAGTGAAATGTAATGCAAAATGTACAGAGGGAAGTTTATCCAAACTGCATGCATATATTATGCAGAATAATATTGATTTAAATGGCATGTATTTAGTAGTCTTAATAGTAATATTAATCAATAGTGACACTCATTACTCTTGTAAAAAAATTATGTGTTCAATCTGCAGAACAGTAGACAAAAAATAATGACAAGTAGCAAAATGAGAATTTTTCAAAATAGGTCCCCTCTAAATATTGTTTAAATTTCAGTTTGGATTGTATTTGTAAGAGTGGCACCTGCTGTAGCTCCAAGATGGCCGCCAATCATCCACAGCTGACGGTCATCTACCTGACGAGCTCTACTTAAGGCTGCAGTCTGGTTCTACTCTTCGCTGAAGCATTTTATGCCACACATGGTATTTATGCCTCTAGCCAGTTTGTGAATACTTTTGAGAGAAACTTACCCTGTGCTTGTTGTGTTCTCAGCCCTCGGATTCTCCTGGTTCCAGCTCTCTGCTTGTCGTGCTTTGTCCTCCAGCCACTTGCCTGCCTCACTCGCCCTCTGGGACTCCATCTCAAGGACTTTAGGACACTCTGGAACATCCTCCTCTTTTCATCCGTAAGGAAACAATAAACAAACAAAAGCAATTACCCTGGAAGAACTTTCTGATCAAACCCATCTGACTGTCTGCCTTTTCATCTTCCAGGAAATCCAGAGGACCCTTGTACATTTGTAAATAGTAATTCCCCACTGTAAATAATAAACACTGTTACTTTTGCACCTTTTTGTCTTGTGTCGTTCTGGGTCTCGTTACCAACTGGGTTACCTTTTGAGATCATAACAGTATTCATAGATTGCTGTGTTCTGTGTCATTGATAATCTGGTACAACACCTTCCCAAAATCCTAAAGCGTAAAAAAACAGTTTTCAAGGAGAAGAAATACTTTAATGAATAAAATTAAACATAAACATTGATCTGTTGTCTCTTAATACAAGAGATTAGAAATCTAAATTACAACATGTATGCAAAAGAGAAAAATAAATGAAGTATATTAACATGTACTGCAACACAACAATTCACTGCAGCACAAAAATTAGATTGGAACAACTTTTTTTTCTGCCTTACATTTGCTGCCATTTAACTAAGAGGCTCAAACAAAAGAGCCAAAAACATTTCTTCGTCTTTCCATGGGCCCAACAAATTCTTTGCAGATTATTTTAATGTCCAGCTTGTCCAGTCTCTCTTTATGGACATTACAAACAACTCCATTGTTGAGTCTGCCTTGGGTCATGTTAGCTCGTAGCCAGGTCTTTAACCTCCGCAGTGCACTAAAGCTCCTCTCAGCTTCACATGAAGACACTGGCACTACCAACATGAGTCTGAGGAGGACCTCAACTTGGTCAAATAACCCCCTCACTTCTGCTGGCAACCCTCTGAAAATCTCTACTGCCTCTCCAACTGTGCTACAAGGGTGTTTGTTGCAAAAAAGGGGCAACTGAACAGCAAGGGACCTTGTGTTAAGCTCAGGATACTGAGATAGGGTGCCATCAATGTCCCCAGTCACGAGTGCTCGCTCGAATTTTAGCAACGTATTTATGCTGTCCTGTTCAAAACGCTCAACAAACTGAACCTCCACAGTGTCCAACACTTTAAAGAACTCTGCCCTGTAGTAATCCACTGCTTTGCCAGAAAAGCGTCTTGAATCAGTTTTTTCAATGGAGTCAATGGACTCAAGAGACTCAACCATTGCTGTTGCTTTTTCATACAACTTAATGTAGCTCTCATCATTTCTCTTTTGCTGAAGAGATGATCGCACACAGTCAACTGCAGCCTGCATACCAGACACAGTCTGAGTTTTTTTTTGTAGTGCAATATTTAGACATTCAAGCTCTCCAATAACAGCAGAGGCAAGTGTGAGGCCCAACACAGTCTTACCTTTCCTGAAATGCTCAAACAAGCCACTGGCAGTTGTAGCTGACCTAGATCTGCTCTGTGCCATCTCTTCCAAGCTGCCGAGTACCCGCTCGTACTGCCCTAACACAGCTGTGATTGCAGAATGCCGCACAGTCCATCTTGTTGGGCACAGAGGTTTCAGGGTGGTTATTGGTGCATTTTCAGAAGTGGCAATGTTTTCAAACATTGTCTTGAATTTTCCTGACTGACCAAATAGAATGCCCAACTGGTGGACCCAAGAGAGGCAGTCCCGGATTAGTGTGGAAGCTGAGCAGCCCGCCTGCGTTATAAGATTAACACAGTGTGCACCACAGTGTACATAAAGGGCTAGTGGCTGCTGCTTCCTCAGTAAGGCCTGTGCACCTGTGTATTTTCCTGCCATGTTTGAAGCACCATCATAAGTCTGACCACGAAAGCCAGACATGGGCAGATTGAGTCTCAGCAATACATCTGCTACTACCTTTGCAATACCATGGCCTGTTGTGTCAGATACTTCATAAAGCCCGACAAACTCTTCATGTGGGACAAGGTCATGGTCCACATAGCGCAGACAGACACACTCTTGTTCAGTGCCACAAATATCCTGTGTTCCATCAACAATGACTGAAAATTGAACAACAGAATTGGACCTGATTTCATCTGCAATGCCTCGAATTATCAAATTTGCCATGATGTTTAGAATTTCATTCTGTGCTTGAGGGCTTGTGTAAATTGTGGTACGGTCTGTTAACCACTTCTGCAAAATAGGATCATCCTCCTCAGCCCTAAGTCTGAGAAGTTCATACAAATTGCCACTTTTATTAGTGTGACCTCTAAAGGCTTGTCCCTGTCTTGCTAAGTGTCTAACAGAACTAATAATTTTTTGTAAACAATGCCGTGCCACCTCCTGCTGTTTACCCCATGTGCTTGATAACTGGACAGCAACTGGGTTCTGCCGATGTGCTCTCACAGTCACATGATGATGATGAACTTGGGAGTTTTGATGCACTGTAAATTTCTGAATGGCTTTTTTCCAGTTTCTGAAGCCTGTACTAATAAATGCAGCATCTGGTTTTTGTCCCAGCAGCGACTGATTTGAAAATCCTTGGCTGCAATAAAAACACAAGACTCCTCTCAATGTTGGACTGTAATGCAGCCAAGGAAATTCAACAAACCATTTCTCTTGAAATGAAAGTGTTTTTCCACTATCAAGGTTTTGTTTGTCAATGCATGTGGGATGTGGCTGGTAAGGCTTTGTACAGTCACTTGGGTCTGAACTTAAGCATCCTGCACTTGTGCTGGCAACATGGTCATCATGTCCTGCCGTTCCCCTGTTTCTTGTGCTGGTGTTTGATGGCTCTGACTCGTTCCCTGGTTCTGTCCCTGTCACCACTCTCCCTGGCTCTGAACAGCTTGTCTCCTAGAATAAAAGTTGTTTTTCATAACTTAAAATTATCCAAACATATTTCTAGACAATAGAAACAGCATTGCCATAATAAATAAAACAGGATTGTTTCAATCAACTATAATACAGTACAGTATTGAGGTTCATAAAACTTGCAGAAAACCCCCCAAAAAGAAAGCTTTATAAGAAAGCAATTGGACTTCAGTTCTTGTGAATAAGTTGCTTAATTTTTAAACCTTTTTTGGTTTAGCAAATTCCTGAGAACCTTCCCATCAAACTGCATTTATTAGTGCATTAAACTTAAACTTACCTGTGATTCTATGACTCTGTCCGACTGTCCCTCCCTCTCTGCATCCAGGTCTGTTCTCTGTTGCTTTTCCTAACACAATGATGAAATAATGTCATAAAAATGTGTGCCTTTTTTAAAGAAACTTGTATTAATTTAATTTCTTTCTTACTTGGCGTGTTCCTGGTCTAAAAAATGATCGGATGTCATTTTTTCTCTTTTCTGCCATCGTTTGACTTGCTTGGTTAACTACTGTATTAAAAAGCACAAACACTGTTTGTAGTGGAGAATACTTCAAAGAAGACTTTAACACCACTTATGCACAGTTTTAAACTAAAAAAAGTAAAGATTAAATCTGACAACTCTGATTTAAAGCTGACCAACGCTTACTTTAACTTTCCACACACAAAAAAAAACAACTTTCGACGGAACGCAGCGTTTTGCGCATGCGTCGGATGGCAAAACTACGGCAAGCCGGACGAAATTAGCTTGTAGCTTCGATACTTAGCGCTCGAAGAAAAGACTTTAACACCACTTATGCACAGTTTTAA
Source organism: Garcialebias charrua (assembly GCA_038048925.1). NCBI lineage: Eukaryota > Metazoa > Chordata > Actinopteri > Cyprinodontiformes > Rivulidae > Garcialebias > Garcialebias charrua. Next base: position 4,215 of record JBBPBX010016634.1, on the reverse strand, counting down.
ACTAAAAAAAAGTAAAGATTAAATCTGACAACTCTGATTTAAAGCTGACCAACGCTTACTTTAACTTTCGACACAAAAAAAAAACTTTCGACGGAACGCAGCGTTTTGCGCATGCGTCGGATGGCAAAACTACGGCAAGCCGGACGAAATTAGCTTGTAGCTTCGATACTTAGCGCTCGAAGAAAAGACTTTAACACCACTTACGCACGGTTTTCAACACAAAAAAAGTATTGATTAACTCTGACAACTCTGATTGTACACTTCAACACCCTTATGCACAGTTTTAAACTAAAAAAAGTAAAGATTAAAGCACTTGGCCTTATGCTGCGTTCCAGTAACCTCGTATTGTGGGGATTTCCAAGGTCCCAGTGGTGGATTTAAACTGGAACGCCCGCTCCAGTGGGAAACTCCCATTCGTGAAGTGGGGCAATTTTTTCGGCCCCCAGTTTATCCCAGTGACGTATTCAAAATGGCGGCCACTCGCGTCCTTAGTAAGTGAACTCCTTAACTTTTACTAAAATAACAGTTGTAAAATGTTGTTGTGTGTTTTTTAATCACACACACAGCTTAAGCGTATGCTTGTGAACACAGATCACATTAAAAACCTGTGTTTAGTTGCATGTCATGCGGCGTACGGCTGTTTTTGTCGTTGTTTGGATCACAACAGTTCTGTAGGCCAGCGGCAGCGACTTTCATTCGCCACATTTTATTATTCAGCACATTAAAAAAGTAACTATTAGTTATGAATTTTATTTTAAAATATATATTTTTTACCCTTGTTTTCTTTGGCGCTGTGGCTTATTTTGTTAGCCAACCCAGAACTAAACACACATTGTTTGTTGAACTGACTATAAATTAGCACTAAACTGTGGTTAAAAAAATATATATTTGGTTTCCAAAGATCCGTGTTTAGAAACATTCTATAATCCTGTATGATATTTATGTGTTAGGACGTGTATATTTGTATAGTAAGTGTGTGTTTGTGTTTGTTTTCAGTCTACCTCGACCAGTACAACAACATGTTTGTTGATGAGCAGAGAACAACATTTTCTGGCAGCCTGTATCGCAGTGCAGGGGATTTGTCCTGTTTGTACATTGATGCAAACCTCACTATGAAAGTTGAGCTTATCCAACCTGCACAGGACAGCACAGCTGGTAAGATTTTGGAGAAATAAGTTTTAATGCAAACCAAACCAATTACTGTATAATGAATTTAACAATACTGTGTTTTTTTCTTTTTATATGATTTTTTCAGAGAACTGTGAAGACTCTCCATCAACCAGCAGCCACGCAGAGTCCCCCATCCGCGAGAATGACAGTTTTAATAAAGAACAGACACTGTTCTCGATTGAACACATGCGTGTTCCACTCGCAAGCGAAGGTCTAGTGAGGTTTTGGAGTTCTTCCGCCATCCATCCATCCATCCATCCATCCATCTTCTTCCGCTTATCCGGGGTCGGGTCGCGGGGGTTCTTCCGCCAGTCAGAGGAAAACAGTCAACAGCGACATCAGGACATGATGGAGCAAATGAAATCAACCCAGGAGCAAATGAAATCAGCCCAGATGCTACAAAAAAATGTAGCTGTACTGTAAACTTTCTTATTGTTTTGCACAAAACAACTTCTGTAAGTTTTTTTTTGTTTTCACATTGTTTATTTTGCTCAGGTTCGGCCCAGTAAAAATGTTTGGTTTTCAGTGCCTTTGATTGTATGAATTTTGAAAATGCTGTTCTGTTGCACATTTTGTAATTAAAACTGAAACTTTCAGACAACTGAGATTGGAACTTTTGTCACAACTCAAAGACAAAATGCTGTATTTAAAGAAAAATGTTTATTAAGCTTCATTATAGCAGTCTTTTAAGTACATTTGTACAGACAGTTTTGTCATGAACAACTGCGCTAATGTAGGAAGTTTCAAAACAACGTACTACCTATTATTTTTTTCTTTTACACACCGGAATTCTAAGAGTTATTCATTTTCATCATCCTCCCTGGGGGACCCGTCTGCATGCTGCTGACAAATTTGTGATGGCCCACGTCCCAAGTTGTGGAGGATGCAGGCAGCCACTATGATCTTCACCACCACAACAGTTCTGGTATTCTGCACGTCACGAAGCCGTCTCCACCTGCACTTCAAACATCCGAAGGCTTGCTCCACAATCACCCTTCCACGGCTGATTTCAGCGTTACGTTGCTTGTCTGCTTCACTTAGAGCACCATTGTTCTTCAGGATGGATGGGTTTTCTGGCAGCATGGTAGGGTCCAAGACAACTCTGCAATGGGAAAACAGTGTTTATTTCAGACAGACATAAAGTTAATAATGAGCTGCAATTCTCTGTCATTTTTTCATCATTTGACTTCTTGTTTATGTGAAAAATACACATTTCAGACAGCTACTTTCAGGAAACTGTTGGAATCTGGAGAATAGTTGAATCTCTTGGAATCCTGGCAAAAAACCAATGCAGATATGTTCCTGTCTTTGATTTATACATCTACCTTATAATGTTTTTCTAGTCTTTGATACTTTGTTTTAAAAGAAAAAATATATATTTCTCTCTTGTGTTTATTGTCTATTATTTAAGGAAATTCTACCATTGCTGTTAATCATTCTTTAGTTTGTAGCAGGTCACTTTTTTAAATGAGTTCACGAGGCTCAATGACATTTACCTGACTAAATAAAGGTTGATTGTAAAAAAACAACAACAGTACTGTAGTGTCAGGCTACAAACCAAAACTTTCTGATGGTGTTATATATCATAAAATCAATCACCTTTATTTTACCAGGTAAAGCCCGTTCGAGATCTCTTTTACAAGGGTGACCTGGTCAAGTGGTCAGCAGGGTTAGCAACCGGTGTTAGCAACTTATTTATTTAGCAAAATAAAGCAACCACTGTACAGTTTCTTCAACATATCGTAAACCCCCTACATGTTTTGCTGTGCAGTGAGCGAAGACGTTTTTTTTTTTTAGCTGTAAAGCCAGTTTTTCTTTTTCCCAACGAGAAAAATATATATTAAATCTATTACCTTCGACGTTCATCTTTCTTCTTTGACATGTTCTGTGTCAGGAGTGCATAACTGGTAGTCTGGAGTGCATATATGTTTAGTAATTTATTATATTCCGAAACAGCAACAAAAACAATGCGTGCGTCCATCTTGTTTTACCACCGGGGTAACCGGAACGTGTTTTGAAGTGGTAGATGGGGAGATGACGTCACTGCCACTTCGTAGTTCCCAAAATACGAGGTAACTGGAATGCAGCAATAGAGCTTTGGAGCGTGACGTCACTGGTCCACCGCGCACAGCATTGTGGGTAGTTTTTTTTGTAGTTTTTTTTCGATCCGCCATTTTTCCTGCCTTGCTCGTATTTTGTTCGAATCAGGTTTCAACAGCTTAGCAATGGTCCTAAATTGCTGTGTAATAGGATGCAATGTCCGTTCACACGACAGAAAAGGTAAAAAAATAGAAAACGGACTCTCGTTTTATAGTTTCCCTACCTGGAAACAACGCGAGGGCGAGCTTGTGTCGGCAAAAAGGAGGCATGGATATCAGCAGTGAGACGTCCTGATGTAACGTTCTCCAACATCACAAGATACATGCTTGTTTGTTCCAGACATTTCCATTCAGGTGAGTATTTTAAATCAGTTTACTGGAGTTGTGCCATTTTGTCAAGGTGTATCATGTTTTGGTCGAGTTCAGTGCATAGTGGGTCAACCAAGTTTAGGTCGGACATCTGTGTTATTTTAAAATAAACTGTTTAAAGTTGATTGTGTTGTCACATTGACTGTAGCATATTGTTTTTTATTATTAATTTATTTCTTTATTCATTTTATCAAAATAAATACCCAACAAAGACAAAAAAAAGAAAATATAAAATGAAAGGCAGCAGAAAGAAGAAACTATCTTATTATATCTGCCCCTTTTCCAAACAATATATTCAAAGAATAATCTATATCTATCTACCATCAACAGCACCGCAGTAGAGAGAGTAGACCAGGGGTCACCAACGTGGTGCCCGCGGGCACCCGGGTGCCCCCAAGGACCATTTGAGGTGCCCCCGGACCTGTTCTAAAAATAGCACAACTCACTACTAAGCTGCATTTAAAATTTCATTTTATTCAGTTGTTATTCTTTTTTTGTATTTATATATATTTTAAAATGTCTATCTTAAAAATATGTTCTTAAAAATATGTTTATTATACATTTTTTTCAATTTACG
>JBBPBX010016633.1:0-47890 GCA_038048925.1 Garcialebias charrua | reverse complement strand
TGGAACTCTTCTTTGTTTTATAAACACAATCCCCCTGAAAGAACAGTTAAGGAACTAATTTTTCTATGTAACAATGGGTGACAAATTACTGTCATCCCGAATCATCAGAATTTTTTTTTTTTTTTTTTGTTAGGTAACTACAGGAAATTTCAACACAACACATTTAACTGAAATTTACATGCATCCCTTAACCTGAATAAATATAACCTTACACCTTGTTAAGCCTGTCAGTATGGTAGATATTTGTCCATTTATGGTCTGACCAACCAGTCGTTATCCTGGGATGGCGCCGGGCTCTCAGATTGTAACGTCCAGCGCAATCTGAATCTTGGTCAAACTCAGTCTCATCCACATTGGTGTCATCGACCCCATGAGGCGTCTGTGAGTGGTGAATGTCATTCGGCACATCACTTGGAGGGAGGTCAGGGACGGCTTCAGTTAGAGGGGAATCATCCTCAAAGTCATCGTACGTGTGATCTGCCTGTGCAGCCGCACCGGCAGTCTTTTTGGAGCCGGCAGAGTCCCAAGTGTGGAACGGCTGCATGTTCACAACATGGAAAACTCCAGCATCAGCTCCTGTTTCAACATCATTTAGTCTGTAGTTCACATCGCTAAGTTTCTGACTGACACAGAAGGGGCCTTTGAACAGCGGTGCCAGTTTAGCTGTAAAATTAGCCAAAGCATCTGACCTTGGGTGAGACTTCACTCGAACCAGATCACCAATCTCAAAGGCAGAATGGCGGCGTCTCAAGTCGTAGTAGTGTTTCTGTCTTTTGTGGCTGAGATCCAACGTAGCCCTGGCGTGGTGATGAGCATCCCTGAGGGTGGCTCTAAGAGTCTCTGGATACTGCACGTCTGGGTCATCCAGTCCATCACAGCTTGGTTGAGTGATTAGGTCGAGAGGCGTGTCCAGCTCACGACCATACAACATCATGGATGGGCTAAGACCTGTGCTGTCATGCGGAGCTGTGCGAAGTGCAAAACAGATTTGTGGTAAAAACTTGTCCCATGCGGTGTGTTTGTCACTCACATAGGCGCGGATAGCTGTTTTAAGTGTTTTGTTTACACGCTCTGTTGCATTTGTTTGCGGGTGATAAGCTGTAGTGAGCCTATGTGTTGAGCCTAGAGCTGACACAGTGTGTTCAAACAACTCACTAACAAAGGGAGAACCTCTGTCTGAAATGAGATAGGTGGGGCTACCATGTCTAGCAAATATTTCACTTAAGAACTTGCTAGCTGCAACCTGGGCTGTGGCCTCTCTAACTGCACACACCTCAATCCACTTCGAGAAATAGTCCACAAAGACCAGCAAATAAGCATTCCCTGATTGAGTACGGGGCAAGGGACCCACAAAGTCCACTCCTGTGTATTCCCAGGTTTTTTTGGGCACAATAGGGACCATGAGACCAGCTTGTTTCTGTTGACTTGGTTTTGTGAGTTGGCAGACCGAGCAAGAGGTGACATAACGTTTGACATCACCTGCCATGCCAGGCCAAAAGAACCTGTGTCGTAGTCTCATCCGGGTTTTGGAAACACCAAGATGGCCAGCAGTGGGGTGGTCATGGTAATAGCTCAGCAGGGTTCCACGAAGAGATGCTGGGGCAAAAAGTTTGAGTTCCTTTAATGGGTGCAAACTGCACATAGTCTTTTGGTCCCTGTAATACAGCAAACTGTCATAGACAGTGTATTGTTCTTGGGATTTATTGTCCATCAGAACTGATGAGTCTGATTCGATGTCTCTAAGGAGCTGACCCGTCACAGGGTCGTCCAGTTGTAGCTGCCTCATGTGCGAACGATCCGATAATAACACTGGGGGCAGTGAACGGAGGTCCAAACTGCCTATAACAGCGTGTTCTGGAAGGATATCAATGGGCGTGTCACTTTGGTTTGGCAGGGGATTCCTGGAAAGAGCATCAGGAACTGCATTGTGTTGTCCCGGCTTGTGAACAATTGAAAAGTCAAAGTCTTGTAGTCTCAAAGACCATCTAGCCAGCCGGCCAGAAGGGTTTGGACGGGACATGAGCCACCTAAGGCTGTTGTGGTCTGTGAAAACAGTCACGTGAAGGCCCTCAACATATGGTCTGAAGTGTTCCAGAGCCCAAATGATGGCCAAACATTCTTTTTCAGGGGTTGAGTATGGTTTCTCAGCCTTGTGTAGAGAACGACTTGCATACGACACTACAATGTCTCGGCCCTCTTCATCTTTTTGCATCAAAGCAGCGCCCAATCCTAGGTCACAGGCATCAACATGAACATAGAAGGGTCTAGCAAAGTCTGGAAATCTTAACACGGGGGCTGACGTGATTCGGTCTTTTAAAACATTCATGGCTTGCTGACAGTTGCCATCCCAGTGAAAAATAGTGTCCTTCTGTGTGAGTTTATGGAGTGGGTCAGCATGCCGTGCATAATCTTTGACAAAGCGCCGATAATAGCCAGTGAGTCCAAGGAACTGTCTGACCTGTTTTACTGTAGATGGTGACTGAAAATCAATGACAGCTTTGATTTTATCATGGTCAGGTTTTATGCCTGCAGGTGTGATGCGATAACCCAAAAATATGAACTCACTCAGACAGAACTGACATTTTTTCAGTTTTAGCGTGAGGCCAGCTGCCTCAAGTCTGTTCAGGACCTCCTCCAAATCTTTTAAGTGCTGCTCGAATGTGGGAGATGTCACCACAATGTCATCTAGGTACACAGCGCATGTTTTGTAGATCAGGCCCGCCAACACAGAGTTCATGAGCCTTTGAAATGTTGCTGGCGCATTGCATAACCCAAACGGCAGCACACGGAACTGGTAGAGGCCACAGTGAGACACAAAAGCTGTTTTTGGTCGGGATTCCTCTGCAACAGCAACTTGCCAATATCCTCGAGCCAAATCCAGGGTTGAGATGTACTTTCCTCTTGCCAGAAAGTCGAGGGATTCATCAATTCGTGGTAATGGATAGGAGTCCTTTTGTGTGACTTGGTTTAAACCTCTATAATCCACGCAGAATCTTGGATCAGAACCAGGTCTATTCACAATCACCACTGGAGCCGCCCATGGACTGGTAGAGGGTTCAATTATGTTGTCCTCCAGCATTTGTTGCACTTGATCCTCAATTAAACGTTTTTTTGTTGGCGATGAGCGATAAGGGGGAAGATTTATGGGCTTGGCGGTTCCGGTATCGATTACATGTTCCGCCCTTGTAGTGTGTCCAAGATGTCCATCAAAGGTGGAGCTGTGGTGGGAAAGAAGATCATACAGATCTGATTTTTGTGTTTCCTCCAGGCTCGCCTCAGCCACTTTTGACTCCATAGAGTCTGACAAAATGTTCAGTGACATAACAGTCTGTTCAGCAGGAAAAAGGTCAAGACTGTGGTCCTCATTTTCATCCAAGGCAGGACAGGGACTGTCATCAATAAAAACTGTCCTTGTCGGTATATGGATGGTTACTGAGGCTCTCATCATAAAGTCCATCCCTAATATGAAAGGGGAAGACAGGTTTTGGATGATGGCGAAGCGTTGATAAAAGCGCTTGTTCATAAAGCCAATACTTAGCCAAGCCACACCATCTGGAAGGCAAGGAGCGTTGTCCGCTAGGCTCACTGGCGGACCCTGCCACTGACGTATTTTTTGTGGACCAATCCTATTAACTTCAATGAGATCTGCACGCACAGCCGAAAGTGAAGCGCCTGTGTCCAGAGTCGCCTCGATGCAGGTTCCATTAAAGTTCAGCTTAGTCTTAAATGGGGTGTTCCAGGTGGCAGTAGAATCATTGTCCTCCACATGACCAAGAATGTGGAATTCACTTGTGGAAAGGTGAGGCTCAGTTAACGTCTGGAGGGAGGATTGCCTCGACGAAATATCCTCCCCCCCCTGAAGTTTCCCGATGGCCTTTGGGGTGCTGCATCTACAGATGGACTGAAGCTTCTATTGTCTGTTTCGGCTTCAGGTGTGTCCAAAGTAGTGGGAGTAAGCTCATTATGGAACCGGGCTGACACATGTTGTTGAACATGGCCCTGGTTACAAGCAGGACATGTTTTTGTTGTATATCCAGGATTTGAGCACTTATAACAGTGTGGCTCAGCTCTCTGCTGCTTCCAGTGTCTCTTTTGAAGGTTCTGTTGGCTATCAGGTCCCAGCACAGCATGTAATTCATGAGCCCTGAGCAGCAACTCCATCACAGAAGACACAGGTGAGCCATACAGCGCCACCCTGTATTTTTCAAGTGAATGTTTACATATTAGTTGAATACGCTCTTTTTCAGGTGGTGGGCAACTTAGTTTGTTAAACTCACTCAACATATGAGCTACAAATGTTGGGAGTGGTTCATCAACTGACTGAACCCGGTCTAGTATGCCTCTGAGGATTCTTTCTTGGTTGTCAGTGGGCAGAAAGACTGTTCTGAAAAGTTGGCAGAAGCGCCCCCATGAGTTAATGTGGGAACTAAGGGCGTTAAACCACTTACGAGGCTCTTTTGTTAGAAAATGAGGCAACTCATTCAGAATCTGGACATCTGTTAAATTCAGAGTGGACTTGTATGCTGACACAGCCTGTAACCAGTCCTCTGCCTGCACTTCCCCATCCCCAGCAAATACTGGTGGTTCCAGCTTGGCGTGATGTAGTGCAGCAGCGATCACTCTTGTGGTGTTGGTTAGCTCAGCTGAATGAGTCTGTAGGAAAGAGCTATGCAGGTCCCTCTGAGTTCCAGGATAAGGGCATGTTTTATCCACATTCACAGGAGGCACATATGGTGTTGAGGTGGCTATAGGAGGTGCAGGAGGCTGTTGTGTAGAAAGTCCACCAGACCCAGAGGAATTAACCCCATCTAGATGATCCAGCAATTTCTGTTGTAGGGACAATGTAGTTTGAAGGACATCCCTCAGCTGCTGGACGTCATCTTTTAATTCTAGAACCTGTTGATGGAGGTCTGGAGTTCTCTGATGTAGTGGTACAAATTGAAGAAAGTCAGTATCCGTTTCAGAGTCAAAAACAGAAAAATCTGGTTTAAATGCCATTTTGTTTCTTCAACCTCTATGGTAATGTCCAAAGCAAATGGAATTTTCACAGCAGAAAACCTCAGGATTGTGAACAATTTTTTTTTTTTTTTTAATGTTCAGGTTGTTTTGCTTTTAAGTTTATTTTTGCAGTAGGACTCGTAGGCGAGTAATGTCCAAATATAAAATCTTCTTAAGCAGAGAATCAACCCAGTTCACAGAGTTCAGAGTTCACAGAGTTCAGAGTTCACAGAGGTGTGTTGCTCTCCGCTGTCACGGTGTTTGTGCAGCTCAGTCTGTCCGTATCCTTCCGCAGCTCAACAAGTTGAAGCCCACAAAATAGTCCGCATGACTGAGTTCCACTGGAAAATAATCCATAAAACTCACCAGGCTTTCAGCAATCGTGAGTTAATTTAGTTAATATGCGGTGATCTTGTCCTCTTCAGCAGACCAGCAGATGCGCAGCTTTCAGGAATTAAATCCAAACGGGACAGTTCATCACGACGTTCAGCGAGGTGCGGGCAATGAATGGCTCCAGCAAACTTTCAACACTGATCACGACGTACTCCGCTCAGAAACTGTATCCACAAAAACTTGAAAATAATCACCTCCAGTCCAAAGCTGAATCTGTATTCAGGAGGGAAGGTCCAAATTATGTTCGGGCGCCATTTGTGACGGTTCGGTGAGAGGTTGGAGAAATTAGCAGCGACCGTTAGTCACTCTCAAAGCAGCAGGACGCACGTTGAATTATTCCACACTTCCAATTTATTAAACTTCGTCCATGTAACGCCAGTTCTCCACAGTACTAAACATTATATTGTCATACATGAGCAAATAATATTAGTTTACCGCTCTGCCCCTCATCGTCACTTGTATACTGTATCCTTAACTACGTGGAATAATAATTCTACTTTTTGTACAAGTGTACAACAACGGAAAACAAAGGGAGTAGGCGCCCCCTTGTGGTGATACCTACTCATCTCTGGGACCCAACCAATATACAGTAATGACTGTTACAAGTGCTTTTCAGCATGTTGCTAGGCAACCAAAGAAAGAAGATTTACGTGCTATGAAGGCATGATATTAGCAAGTATCTATACAAAAGTAATTTAAGTTTAAGAAGTTCTCATTTCTACCTCAAAAGGAAGGGTCAGCCAGCGAGGTATTTATATGTTATATCATTTTTATGTCAAGATTGTATTCATGACACCGTCTCACTTAAGTTTATGTTGTATTTTTAGTTCGACGGTAGTGTTGGTGTCAGTGACAACGAAAGTGAAGTGTAATAAGAAGATTTACATTAAAACTGACTACACACTAGCAGTTCAACGAATTCATTAATGCTGTAAAGAAGAGGTGGAAGTGACACTGAGTATCTGTAATGCCTGGATAGGTCAATGGATAAAGCGTTTGCCTTCCGTCCCAAACCCCACAGGTTCAAATCCCACATGGTACAACTTTTTATTTTTATTTTATTCATTCCAGATTAAAAACATACAAGAAAACTATTTACAAAAACAGCGTAACTCTTGGAAAAAGTAGCTGCTGTTACAGACAGAACTCAGATAAAAACAGAGCAGGTTTACTGGATCTCTGCTGCCTGCCTCCACACAGTCAGCTCAGGGTGCAGGACACGAGCGCAGCTGCGCTGAAACCACGCCCACGCACTGACACGCCCCCACAGTTTCAGACCAAGGGAAAATTATGTATTTTCATGATTTTTGAGACTTAATTTTATAAGGAAAACAATGGCCCTCATTCACGAACCGTTCGTAAGCACAGATTTGTTCTTAAACTGTGCGTACGAGTGATTTAGGATCATTTGTGGCATTCAACAATGTTTTCGTATCCTACGATTTTTTCAGATACGAACAAAATTTACGAGTGGTCCGGACCTGTCGTAAATTTACGAGGAGTCGGTCCGCTGTTATCCAGACGGACTTCCTTCACTAATAACTTCATATTTTGTTACTCAGAAAATATTCTGAGTTTAAAAAGAATTAAATGCAACGACACAAATTTGTTAAATTAAAAGAAGCGGCTTCAAACCCCCCCGCGCCACTCATGTCGACCACCGTGCGCCACGCCACGCCCCCCACCCCCGCGCGCGGCCGCGCCACTCATGTCGACCACCTCCTGTCATGTTGGCACGCTGCGCACCTCCTGCCACCACCTCCTGTCATGTTGGCACGCGTCTTGCGCAAGACGCGTGCCAACATGACAGGAGGTGGTCAAGAATCAAGGATTGACCACCTCCTGTCCGTGCTGCGGCGAGATGTTTTTTTGAAGCCATTTTCAGATCAAACCATTTATTCTTGATTTCTGATACTGTACGACCCACGGGAGAACATGCACTATATTAATATGAAGTTAACTGTAGTTTCGAGACACTTTAAAATGCTTCTGTTCAAAAACACATCCGACACTTGCGGGGGGGGAGCAGTGCGCGACTGAGAGCAGAACTCCGAACGCGTAAAGTTCTTCTTTTTACTTCTTGAGTTTGAATGAATGGACACTTCCTGCTGTCTGAGGCAGGAAAGTAGCCTTATATGGTGTTTTGAGGGGTGGGGATTATGTAAATGACCTTTCCGCGTGCACGCGCAGCTGTTTAGAACAGGTGGGATTCATCATATTTACGCACCCATTTACACACGTTTCCTCAGGATAGAAGACTTTGTTGAATCTGACGTGGCATGTTCGTACGAACGCTTCGTACGAACAAAAGTAGGAGAAATTTAGGATAAAAATACGAACATTTTCGTGAATGAGGGCCAATGTTTTTAATCAGTCAGATTTATATGGGTGATTAATAACACATATTTATGCCATGTGACAAACTAAAAACACACATTTAATTTCACTTTACACGGTCTTTAAATGTTTAAATAGACGGATGGATGGAAGATCTGTTAGTCCTCACACTTGATGTTGGGGATGACTCTCAGCTGCTACCAGACCAATTAAAGCTCAGTGTGAGTAAAACTGAATCTTAGCTGTTGAGCAGCTGGTGAAACGGGCTCAGACCAACTTTAACCACATTAACTGACAATTAACCGTGTTTCAGCTCACCTGTGAACTCTCAGGTGTCTCATCCAAACAATATTTTTATTAAAACATTTCCCACAGGTCTAACAGGTGAAGGACTTCTCACCTGTGTGAATCTTCATGTGATAGGTCAATTTATATTTACAGGTGAAACTCTTTCCACAGGTGAGACACGGGAAGGGCCTCACACCTGTGTGAATCTTCATGTGATGGATTAAACTACTTTTACGAATGAAACTCTTTCCACAGGTGAGACACGGGAAGGGCCTCACACCTGTGTGAATCTTCATGTGATGGGTCAAATCACATTTACGAGTGAAACTCTTGCCACAGGTCTGACATGAGAATGGCCTCACACCTGTGTGAAACTTCATGTGTTGGGTCAAATCACATTTACGAGTGAAACTCTTTCCACAGGTGAGACACGGGAAGGGCCTCACAACTGTGTGCGTTTTCATGTGGTAATACAAAATACCTTTATGTCTGAAACTCTTTCCACAGGTGAGACACGAGAAGGGCGTCTCAACTGTGTGTGTTTTCATGTGGTAATACAAAGCACCTTTATGTCTGAAACTCTTTCCACAGGTGAGACACGAGATGGGCGTCTCAACTCTGTGAATATTCATGTGATGGGTCAAATCACCTTCACGAAAGAAACTCTTTCCACAGGTGAGACACGAGAAGGGCATCACACCTGTGTGAATCTTCAGGTGTTTACTCAAATTAACTTTACGAATGAAACTCTTTCCACAGGTGAGACATGAGAAGGACTTCTCACCTGTGTGAGTTCTCATGTGATCGGTCAAATCATCTTTACGAAAGAAACTCTTTCCACAGGTGAGACACAGGAAGGGCCTCACACGTTTGTGAATCTTCATGTGATGAGTCAAATCACATTTACGAGTGAAACTCTTGCCACAGGTCTGACATGAGAAGGGCTTCTCACCTGTGTGAAACTTCATGTGTTGGGTCAAATTATATTTATGAATGAAACTCTTTCCACAGGTGAGACACAGGAAGGGCATCAAACCTGTGTGAATCTTCAGGTGAACAGTCAAATCACATTTACGAGTGAAACTCTTGCCACAGGTCTGACATGAGAAGGGCTTCTCACCTGTGTGAAACTTCATGTGTTGGGTCAAATTATATTTATGAATGAAACTCTTTCCACAGGTGAGACATGAGAAGGGCATCACACCTGTGTGAGTTCTGACATGTTCTGACATGTTCTTCTGTCTCTTTAGTTCTGGATGGTCCACATCGTCTCTGGGATCTCTGGTGTCTGGACTTCTCTTCTTTGGTTTCAGCTCCTCGTCTCTGCTGGATCTGGTCCTGTTTCCTGTTTGATCCTGGTCCTCAGCTTCAGGACCGTTTGGACAAAGGAGGCGGTCCGATTGTGGTTCTGATTCCCAGTGGTATCTTTGCTCATTAGCAGGAGTCCCCCTGAAGGTCTCAGCCTCCAGCTTCAGAACCAACTGCTCCTCATCCTGACTGATACAGAGTTCCTCCAGCTCCTTTTTAATCTGTGGAGGTCCAGGTTCTTCTTGGTTCTCTTTGTTATCTGGAAGTTCTGGTTCCTCCTGGTCCTCTCTGATCTGTGGAGGTTTTGGTTCCACCAGTTCCTCTTTAATCTGTGGGAGTTCTGGTTCCTGTTGATCCTCTCTAATCTCTGGAGGTGAAAACAGAAAAAAAATTGTGACAATAAAGAAACTGCACTTTAATCATGTGTTGATTTCAAAATGATTCATAATGGATCAGTTCAATTGGAATGAGAGGAACACACAGGTGGGCAGCACGGTGGCACAACTGGTAAAGCTGCTGCCTCTCAACGAGCAGGTCCCCGGTTCAAATTCCAGTCCAGGGACCTTTCTGGGTGGAGTTTGCATGTTCCCTCCGTGCATGCGTTAGTTTTCTCCAGTCACTCCGGTTTCTTCCCACAGACCAAAAACATACCGTATTTTCCGGAATATAGGTCGCATTGTCCAATTATTGCCAAAAAATTGGAAAAATCCATTTACGGGTCGCACCTACGTAAATGTGGACCGTGTTTAGCTCTGCTGCAAATGTCTGCCACAGGAGCGCACAGCAAGGCTTTTAAGAAGATTAACACTTAAAAACAATTATTTGTTTGATAAAAATTATAGCAAATATGTGTCTGAGCTGAACTTTTCCTTAATAAATGAACGTAATTGTGAAATGAGCTGGATTTTAAAATTTGTTTCGCTACGACTGATGAAACATTACGTGCGCGCGCAGCGGGCGGAAACCCTGCGTTTCATTAAAATTTAACTACCGTACAGAAACACCTAAAAAAAATTGTTAGCTGAATATATATGTTAGTGTCTCCGTTTAATTTTTGTTAATAAATGATTACAAATCAGCTTATTTTAGAACGTAAATAACACCAAGCGCGCACCCATACAGAGCATTTCCGCTTTTCAGTGATAAAAAGCCATAAATAGGTCGCACCTAAATATAGGTTGCAGGGCATGCAAAAATGGTAAAAAGCTGCAACCTATATTCCGGAAAATACGGTACATGTTAGATTAATTGTCCCTAGGTTTGAGAGAGATTGAATGGTTGTTTTTCTCTATGTGTCCCTGTGATGGACTGGAGACCTGTCCAAGGTCTACCCACCCCTTGCACAGTAATTGTTGAAGTTTTGTTAAATTATTCAGAGCATTGTGGTCTAGCCAGAAGGCTTTTGTGTTGCACAACGCTAGCACTTCTGCTAACGCGTTTGTGTTACCATAAAAATCGGCGTATAACACGTTTTTTTTACTCATTTGAATGTCCTGCATGTTATACGCCGAAGCGTGTTATTTACGGATTCTTTTTTTTATTTTTTTATTAAAGTTTTATTCATTTTACATATTTAAGAAAAACAACATAAAAGATAATGGAAAAAAACCATTTCATAAATATGAGAGAAAAAAAATCAAAATACATAAACTGAAAGGTGGCAGAAAGAAGAAAATTTTCTTATTTTGTCTGCCCCTTTTTTACCACAAAAAACAAAACAAACAATTTACAAACAATCCATTCAAACAATTAACTACCAAAAACAACAGATCAATTTAGTAACATTTCACACTCAATAATCAACAAATAGATTAGGATGCATTACTTGAAGCTTTAGTATTTTGCTAGTAGTTTAGACTTGACAATTTTTTTGAATTTCATCACAGAGTTTACATCTTTAACATCTTTTTCCAAAACATTCCACAATTCCACTCCCTTATTCGAAATAAAACGTCCCTTCAAACTAGTCCTATATCTAGGTTTAACAAACATTTCAGTTCCTTTTAAACTGTAACGGCTTTCTCTCTTTATGAAAAACATTTGAACATTTGTAGGTAGCACATTCTTATGAGCCTTATGCATTACTAACAAAATATTATAATCTACCAATTCATGAAATTTCAATAATTTGAGTTGTTTAAATAATACATTTGATGGATGACGATAAGGCTTTCTAGCAATAATTCTCACCGCTCTTTTCTGCAAAATAAAAATAGAATTTGTTATAGTTTCGCATATTTTTAGACACATTTTTGGCTGTGATATCGCCGTTTTTCATTTTGGGCAAAAAATGGTGCAGTACCACTTTTGTCCGCTAGGGGGCCACTTCCAGACCGTTTCTAGCTCATGTGTCCGAAAAAAGCCTCCTCTGGTCGGACTGACTCTGTCGCTGCCCGCCTCCTGCTCTGGATGTAGATGTTGTTAGCTGTGTTGTTAGCAGTTTTTTTTAGCAAGATAACTCATAAACCACACCACGGATTTTCTTGAAACTTATAGAGCGTAATTATTTGGTGGTCATTTACAAATTGTTAGCTGTATAAGACATTTGAGATAAAATTCAATTTTTTATAATTTATTTCAGTAGCGCACGAGACTGTTTTGGAAGAAGTCAAACCGAAACAATTTATAATCTAGCAGATTTGACCATTTCGTGAATTGATTAAGGAACGGTTAAGCTCAGGAACCCTTGTGCTATAAATTCAGCTAAGAAATATATATTTTAAAGCGTTTATTTAGCTAAATTTAAAGAAATAAAGCCGTCCCACCCGCGCACATGCAAATGGCTAACTACTTTTTTAAATCCAGCTGATTTGAACATTTTGTGAATTGATTACAGGTAAGTAACGGTTAAGCTCAGGAACACTTGTGCTATAATGTCAGCTTAGAAATATATTTTTTCTCAGCAAAGAAACATTAGTTTTTACCGTGTTATCTTGTAAAGTCCTTCGTGCTGGCTCGTTTCTGTGGCCGCCATTTTCAGCAGGGCAAATGAGGCGCTGACGCGTCGCGTAGCGGTGACGCATAATAGATGTGTGTTATACGCCGAAGCGTGTTATTTATGGATTTTTCCAATTTATTGACAATAATTGGACAAAGCGTGTTATACACAGGAGCGTGTTAAGCGCCAATTTTTACGGTAAGTTTGTAGCTATGGAGGGAAACGGAGACTGCTCAGAAGAAGAGCTCCGAAAACAACAAAAACTGTCCAAAGTCCAAAGAACATTTTAGGCTAAACAGAAAAGACACTCATTAACTGCAGGTTGAACTAAAATTAATCTGAAATCTGTTTTTAAATAAATCTCCTCCCTGGGTTGCCACCTTACCGTGATATAGAGGTGTCGTTTCTTTGCCCGAGCCCGACCCTACCCGAGCCCTACCCGACTTCGGGTAGGGTAGGGCCATATTTTTGCGTTTGATTGGCGGGCCGCGGGTCGGGCTCGGGCTTTGATGTGTTTTTTTTTAATCATACAGCACAAACAAAACTAAATAAAAATGCACACAATATAAAATTGTTTTAATCTGCTTGTAAAGAATATAAGGCAGTAAGTTTATTGATGAGGAAATAATTAATAGAGTGAATTTAGATGGTGAAAACCGCAGCGCACTGAGCGCAGCCACTAAATTGGCAGCCAGAGAGCAGGCGCGCGGCGCGCGCCTGACAGCGTCTCCCCCGACATGCTGGACTTTTTAGTGACATTTCTCGAACCATTTTACCGTGCACAGAGAGAACTGGAGGGTGACAAATATCCCACCAACCTGGTTTGTCTCTGGAATGAGAAACTGAAGCAACACTGCCAGTCCTCACAGACTCTCCGCAGCAGGTGTTTCTGCGCGACATGTCATGCAGAAGTGCTGGAGCGCAAAATTATTATCCACGACTTGCACAGAGTTGCATTATTTCTGTGGCCTAACTTTAACGAGCTCAAAATTATGTCACCAGCTGACGTGCGTCAGGTGCACGCTCACGTCCGCACACTGCTCTCTGCGGCGGAACAAGTTGCCGCATTCCTGACATTCCTGAAGCTTCAACAGCAAACTGCGAGCAGCGCGCTCACACCTCCTCCTCCTCCATCAAAACAAAGAAGAACAACATCAAGTTCTTTTGCTGAGTGGGAGAACGCAGTAAAAGCTTAATAAATAAACGTAGTGTTTTTTTTTTTTTTTTTTGTTTTTTTTTTTAATCGGGTAGGGTCGGGTCGGGCGGTGATTTCTAGGAAATCAGCGGGCTCCCTCGGGCTTGGGTAATTAAACTTAGGGCTCGGGTAGGGTAGGGCCGTGGATTTCCGGCCCGATGACAGCTCTAACGTGATAGAGGGGTTTGGGTGTCCCAATGATCCTAGGAGCTATGCTGTCAGGGGCTTCATGCCCCATAGTAGGGTCACCCAAGGCAGACAGGTCCTAGGTGAGGGACTAGACAAAGTGCAACCCAAAGACCCCAATGATGAGTAAAACTAATGGAATCGATGTTCCCTCGCCCAGACGCGAGTCACCGGGGCCACACTCTGGAGCTGGGCCTGGAGGTGGGGCACATTGGCGAGCGCCTGGTGGCTGGGCTTTTACCCATGGAGTCACAACCCGAAGAGGAGACATGGGTCCCCCTTCCCATGGGCTCACCACCTGTGAGAGGGGCCAAAGGGGTCAGGTGCAATGTGGGATGGGTGGTGGCCGAGGGCGGGGACTCTGGCTGTCTGATCCTCGGCTGCAGAAGCTGGCTATTGGGACGTGGAATGTCACCTCTCTGGTGGGGAAAGAGCCTGAGCTGGTGTGTGAGGTTGAGAGGTTCAGGCTAGAACTAGTTGGACTCACCTCAACGCATGGCTCTGGAACCAGTTTCCTTGAGAGGGGTCGGACAATCTTCCACTCTGGAGTTGCCCCTGGTGAGAGGCGCCGAGCAGGAGTGGGCATACTTGTTGCACCCCATTTAATTCTACTTAAGTAAAGTACAGATACATGAAAAATGTACTTAAGTACAGTAACAAAGTATTTGTACTTAGTTGCATCCCACCACTGAAAACAACATAATAAGCCCTCTGGTTACCTTTGACCTTTTACCCGTGACGCAGGACCTAATTGCCTCTCGCACAGTAAGATAAGGCGGATAACTGCGGAGATCAACATAGCGAAATTTCCAGATTACAGAACAGTTTTTGTTGAATAAAAAACAAGTTTTGGGTAAATAAAGTGGAGTAGACTTGCTGCTTGTCAGATAACGGAAAACGTTGTATTGTTTCTGCTTCAGCACAAAGTAAAGGTTTAAGCAGAGAGGTAATGAAATACAAGAGACACTGACAGGCCTCTGCGTCTGCCTTTCTCTGAAGAACTACTGAGCGGGAGGAGACAGCCAGGTGAGGAAAAACTGTTCTTATCTACCGATTCAGTATTTTTATCATACAGACATTAGTAAGTAGGCTGTTGTTGTTGCGCTATTAGCTAGTTGCTAGCTAACGTCTTTGCTAGCAAAGCAAGATAACTAAAAAGCTTCCCTGTATTGTTAATGATAGCAGTCATTCTTCAGTATTGCTTATGCAATAGGGAGCACATCGCCCGTCCAAAACCATATCAGAGATATATGCTACAGCCCATCTTTGGGCTGCAGCAAGAAAATCAGACACAGACACTGATTGGTTGAATTTTCGGCAGCTGAGGAATAAATGCACAACTGCCATCAAAGCTGCAAAACGTAATTATTTCTTATCTCAGACCTCCAAAAATCTAAACGACCCAAAAAATTTCTGGAAAACCGTCAAATCTCTCTCAGGCATCCCCCAATCATCTGACCTCCCATCACAACTTCTCGTTTACTCTGTTCCTGTGTCAAACAAGAATGAGATCCTGAAATGTTTCAACAAACATTTTGTTGCTTCTAGTTCATTATTTGATACAGTTACAAATGGAAAATCATCCACTTCATCTAAAAAGCAAACTTCTACAAATCAAATCCCTCCTACAAGTCAATCCTCAGTTAACCTCACCTTCTCTTTTTCTCCATTCTCCGTTTTCAGTCAGTGAGGTAAATAAACTGTTAAAAGATCTTGATCCTAAAAAATCTGCAGGTCCAGATGAACTTCCACCTTATTTCTTAAGCTTGGCTGCTCATATCATCACAGTCCCTGTGACCCACATCTTTAATCTGTCCATAAGCCAAAACTCCATTCCGGATGCTTGGAAAACAGCCTTTGTTCTTCCGTTGCTGAAGGGTGGTGACCCCACCTCACTAAAAAAACTATTGACCAATCTCTAAACTCTGCATTTTAGACAAGGTTCTAGAAAAATTGATAAACTCTCAAATCAAAAATTATCTGGACTCATTTAACATCTTACCTCTCCATCAATCTGGTTTCAGAAGCACTACGACTGCTTCACTGAAGGTTCTTAAAGACGTTGAAGCATTGGATGCTACGGATTATTGTGCTGCACTTTTCTTAGACCTGTCTAAAGCTTTTGACACTGTGGATCATAACATCTTATGTCATAAGCTCTCAGAAATCGTTTTTTCTCAGATCACACCATTGGTTGGTTTTCTAATTATCTTTCCAATCGGAGGCAATGTGTTCAACATAACGGTACTTCTTCCAATTATTTAACAGTTAAAAATGGTGTACCACAAGGCTCAGTCTTAGGACCAACCCTCTTTACAATCTACATAGCTAATGTAGGTCTGAGAATCCCTGATGCATCCTTACATTCCTATGCTGATGATACAGTTGTTTACTGTCGAGGAAAAACAGTTTGCGATCTGCTTTTGACATCATCCAGTCAGATTTGTTCCGTCTCAAACTCGTCCTAAATGCTGATAAAACCAAAGGGATGCTTTTTTCAAGTAGGAAGTCGGTCCCAGCAATTCTTCCTCTGATTTTATCCTCAAATTCTATGGCTGCCCACTGCACCACCTGGTGGTGGTTGGGTTAAATGCAGAGACAAATTTAGTCTTGTATGGGAAACATACACAGATGACAAAAATGTGACATTTACATTTACAAATGGTGTCCATATTGAGTTTGTTGATTCCTATAAGTATTTGGGTATCCTGGTCGATTCGCAGCTCTCTTTTAAAGACCGTGTAAGAAACATGAGGGAGATAGTATATTGTGTCTTTAAACACATATAGTGCCACCCAGATGTAACTAAAGGATTTTAACAGGGGTCAGTATTAAGCTGACCTCTTTATCCTTAATTAACTTACTTATTCAGATTGAATAGTAATTTCACGGATTCTTTTCTTTTTCAGTTTACCCAATATCTGTGATCTTTATGATGGATAAATAAACAGAGCTATAGAGTGACAATGGACACGTTAACTTAGCTTGATATGTCAAAGAGACACTATCATTTATTTAAAATGAATCAACTAAATTAACACCATTACACTTGATTGACATGATTTCACTTTCTTTCAATTTAATACGTCAGCACACTTAAATTTAACACAACAGACTTCAATATTGGATGTTAACATATTTAGTCTGTGGGCTCTTCAGCTTAAAATAGTTTCCAGCTTAGATTGAGAGGGAAAAGAATAGGAGGAAAGATTTAAGAAGAATTGGGAGGTTAAGAGAGGAAGTTTATCTTGCATTTATGAAACCAGATGACACTCTTCCGTACGCGTCCAGCTAAGATATCATCACACCTCCAGCAAGCAAACAGCGGCTCCTTTACCTTAAGACGTCCGCCTTGGTTCTGGTAAAGAGCTGTGATCAGCTTTAGACTGACGAGTCGTCGGTCCCGCAAGTCCAAGCTGGACTCCACACGTGTTTACCTTGTCGGTGTCGGTGATACTCGCTTTCGTCGGCAGAAGTCGTGGCAATCGTGGTTTTTGGCTCAAGATAATTTATTCCAGGAAGGAATAACAAAGTTTGAGCTTACGCTCATTCGAAGTGGACTCATAACAGCAAGTTATCAGTCCCAGCTGGATGACGAAGGTCGTTAGCTCTTGACCAAGCGTACCCCAGCCCTTTGGGAAGGTTCACATCTCTTTGAAGTTCCCAGCAACTCTGACGTTCCAGCCACAGCTTAGAACTTAAAAGAGAATTTTAGAGGAGAGAAACTTGTCTCTCTTTCATTGGTCCACTTGTTATCACTATTCAAGGTGAAATTCAGCGCAGAGAAGGAAATTGTTTAGGAAAAGTATCTGAGTGAGAGACTTACAGACGCTAGATGAGAGTTTTAGCTTAAACTCGACAAAAACAATTTCAGTGTAAGTCAGTTTGACATTTTAGCTGAACTTTGACACCTTTTCACTTGCAGAAATGACACATTGATGTTTCATATTTAAAGAATAACAGCATATAACATATATCATGAAAATGGCAAAAGTTATTCTTTTGATCACATCAGCCTAAAATCAAAGATAGAAATAGTCTCTTTTGGTGACTAATGTTCTCAGAATACAGCTAATGGAATGATTTTGTGGTAAATGTCTTGCTTTACTGAGAGGTCAGTAAAGGTCATCTCTGGACAGTTCAAAAACCTTAGTTTGACCCTGGGTAGGTCCACTACATCTCCCCCCTTTTGGAAGCCATCGCCAGTCCTTGGGGATGGGGTCCAACACGAAAGGAAACCTTGAACTGTCTTTGATCTTGAAGCAATCCAGCAAGTGGAAAAGAAAAATCAAAAATTATAATCCCATAAAGTTTTTGGAAATTCCATACTGTTCGGAGGTAATCCCATTGCGAAAAGCTTTAAATCCCTTGGAAAACTGAGTCTGTTAACTCTTGGAAAACAAAGTCTTATAATCCACAGCGGTAATTCCACAGCAGTAATTCCACAACGATTAGTTTTGTTGATTGATCAGCAACAATTGTTTTCATAATCAGCATGTAGAGGGGATCCCTCGATTGACGCAGAGGAGGCGACCCTTGGATGGAGGTTGAAGACCAAGCGTTGGAGCTGCAGGTCCCCACATCGAAGGTTGTTGGCTGGTTGGTTTCCAGTCAGTGCCACTCTGGTTCTATGTGTCATGCAATTATGTGGTTTTTAGGTGGGCTTATGATTGGGATTTTACATTAAGCCTTACCTATATGCACCTGGTATGTAAGCTATCATGGTTTAGATCAGCTACAATTACCAATTAAGGGGTGGATCAATTCTGTAAAATTAGATATAGGGATCTATACCTATAAAATTTTGGAGGGCTTCTGTAACGAAGGCCTCTAATTCCAAACTATTCCTCCATTCATTACTTAGTTTAGGTTAAACTAAAATAAAATGAAATATAGTTTGATCTAAATGTCTGTTGTCTTTTAGACGAACGACGCAAGATTTGGTATTCCTAATAAATTTTGAAGTCTATGGCGAGACTCATCAAAATGAATAGGTAATCTAAAATAGAAACGATCGAATCGGTTCAATTTAGAAATTGTGAGACCAGTGTAGTTTATGGTACCTTGAGTAGCTTTAAACTACATTGACTCTTCGACGATTGAGATTTAACAAAACGAACTGCATGTTGGCATAGTTAAATCCATATCATTCATTAACCAATGTTAATACAAAACCTTTTTGGCTGGGAGTGTTCAGAACCAAACAGTATCTCAACTAATGACAACAGTAATGACTAAACAACAAGGAAACAACGTTTCACTGCTTCGACACACTCTTGTCGTCAGATTCCAAAGTGCAACACACAAGAAAACAGGTCTCAACTTTATGACCGAGGTCAAATTAAATCTCGTGGATTTAAACGGTTGTTAAGGTTAGTTTTTTGTTGTGGGTTTTAGGCTTAGCGTTTCTAAGTTCAAATTGGACAATGCGACTTATAGGGTGGGAAATACGGTAGTTTAAACCTGATTAGTTTATTTACTAACTTGTGTTTGGACGACCTTATTATCCCATGAAGTCGGTGAGTTTGTGAGATCTTTGTCTTTTGTGGAGTCATTGAACGCCTTGTAAGGTTTGATCTGATTTCGATGTACCCATTTAGCAATTGGCTCTTTGCGGCCTTTGCTGATTTTGATTTCGTAGACGACTGAGGACACTTTGTCTGTTATCAGATGAGGTCCAGTCCACCTGGGCATTAGTTTGCGGGCGAGAGTTCCGGTCTCGGACCCTCCTTTCCCGGTTGCTGGGGCGAACGTATAGTACCAGACTCTGTCTCCCACTTGGAGTTCATTGTGAGAGGCCTTTTGGTCATAGTACGCCTTACGTCCTTCAGCAGATTTTTCCAGGTTTTTCTGGGCGAAAGCAAAAGTGTTTCTGAGGTGTACATTCAAATCTTTGTCTTTGGCATGGCCTAACATCACCCCCCTTTGGTCATGGGGGACCACGAACACAGGTGAGGACGTCCGTCCATGGGCACAAGTTAGGATGCCACCGTTTAGTTTAAGCTGTTCGCGCAGCTGAGAGAAGACGGTACACAGGAATCGTTTAGGATTTGGCCAACGTATCTTCTTACGTTTACCTCTTTCCGTGTAATTCAGGTGTGTCACAACCGTCGGCGCAGTCGCAGGTGTGTCTGATTGTACAGACTGCGACGGGTCACTGTCGTTGTGTGTGTCTTCCCACTTCTTGACTGAAGAGGGCTCTTTGAGTCTGTAAAAACTATGTCATTTCTGATTAGTTCTAGACACAAATGTTCCTGAACCAAGGTTTCATCAAAAGCTTGGCTGATAGCCGATTTACCTGTCCCAGGGGACAGTACAGCAACCTCGGTGTGGGGTCCTTGGATCTCCACACCTTTCTCTACCTGTGGTAGGTAATGTGAGTTTGCCCCCTTCTTGTCTGATGAGGGGTCCTCGTAATCTGCAACAATGATGTCCAAGTGACTGTCAGCGTTTGGATGACTGTCATTTTCTGGACTCAGATGCCCTTGAACCAAGGTTTCATCGAAAGCTTGGTTGATTGCCGAATTACCTGTCCCAGAGGACAGTACAGCGTCTTCGGTGTGGGATCCGTGGATCTCCACACCTTTCACTACCTGTGGTAGGCAGTGGTCAGGGAGTGCTGAATGTGTCAGCTCACAGAGGAGGTTCTCTTGTTGGGCCAGAGTTTGGTCCAACTTTTGGGTCTCTTCTGTCTCACCTGTAGTTGAAGGTTCACTTACCGGGCTCTCGTCCTCGGATGAGGTGTCCCTTGTGTCCTTTGCGGTACCTGCGGTTAGGCAGTCTGTATCGCAACTAGGAAGCACTTTTATTGGCAGGGGTTTTCTCACTGTGCTCCACATTTTCCGTCGACCATAATCTATAATCGCGTTGAAGCGGTTTATAAAATCTTGGCCAACCAAAAATGGGAATGAGTCAAGTTTAGACACGTACACCGGGTGGCGTAGTGTCATTTCGCCAATCTGCATGTGAACCATAGCCATAGCTGTTAGGGTTGTTCTCGTCTCTGCGAGACCCTGTAGCTCAATAGCACATTTCTCAAAGGGTATTTGCCTGTCAACACCGTTAGCGGCGGTCCTCAGCTCCTCGAACAGCTTGGCCGACATAATAGTTATATCAGAACTGCCATCCAGGAGGGCTTCACGCTCAAGGACACCTTCCAGTGTGATAGGCAGGTAAGCTTTCTTAGCCACCCCCCTTTGTATAAAGTTACACAGAAACCTCACAGGTCTTGGCCCACGTTTCTGTTCACGTGTGACTCTGTCTGTGTAATCTTGTTTACTGTCAGCATCTTGTTGGCTGTCAGCATCATGACCTTCAGGATGTTGTTGTGTGTCAGCAATTGGTTTGCTGTCAACATCCATGGCAATGTTGGTAGTAGTGTGCGCTGAGTTATTTGTGTGCTCTGAGTCTTTGTGAAAGACAGTGCTACACATCGCTCCAGGTTGGTCAATGTTGATAGTGTCATTATCAATGATAACGCCACTCATTGTATCAGGTTGGTCAAGCACAGTAACATTCAAATCTACTGACAAACTACTTACTTCCTCTGTCTCTTCCGAGCATAGAGGTGTTGGGCCATTATTCCGGGACATTCGTGACTTTTTGCCTGTCTCGAACTGTTCTGTTCGAGGCGCGGGAGGTGCAGTTCCAAGGCTCGGGGGTGGCTGTTGGGACGACGCATAGTTACATGAGTATAGGTCCTCATCCTTCAATTTCTTTTGAAGTCCACCCACCGATTGACCTCGGTTTTCACCCATCTGGTTCGATCTGAACCGTTGTGGGTCTCTTAGAGAGTGAACACCTACCTTTTGTGGTTCGTTGCTTGTCTCAGACTTTTCAATCTGAGGTGCTTCAGGGGCGGGGCTCCCTTTAAACCATTTTGAGTCACTGTTCCAGCTGGTACCAACATTTCGGTGTATGTCAGTTTGAAAATCTTGTTCATTCTTGCTAGTATTATCCAACTCTTTTAACAATCGACGTATGTTCTCTACCTCTTCCGAGGTCAGAGGGCCTTTGAGACGACGGTGTTTATTCTCGCTTTCTATAGGAGAGAGAACCTCGCCTATTTTTTGCGACTGGGATACGACCTTTTGACCTGGGCACACCTCAGAGGGTGTTTTGTTTTGCATGTGAGCCTCAACAGCAGTTACAGCGCACTGTTTCATCACTGATTGTTTAAACTGATGTTGTAGCTCAAGGCCTTTTTCGAGAAGTTTTTCTCTTTGTCGTTTGCTATTGTTGTCACTAACTGTGTGCTCTGAGTTATCCATGTGCTCTGAGTTATCAAAGACAAGGTCACTCAATGTACCAGTTCGGTCATCCTCTGTATCATTCAAGTTTTCAAACAACCAACTTATGTCCACTATCTCCTCAGAGCTTAGAGGTATGTTGCCTTTTTTCTGGAACGTCTGTGATTTTTTGCCGGTCTCGGACTGTTCCGTTCGAGGGGCAGGAGCAGGAGCAGGAGGGGCTTGTCCTTGAACTGGGGGTTCCTGTTCGGACCCCCTTTTGTGATATGGTTTACTTTTGTGACCATCTTTCTTATCTTTAGGACGTGCGCCCCCCCTTTGAAATCGTTTTATGTACTCTGGGTCTTGTCTGAGCCACTCCGGCTCATTGTTCCAGCGGGCATCTTCACTACGTGGTTTGTGAGTTTGAAAAACATGTTTCTTCTCGCCTTTTTTAGGAGAGGGAGTTGATGAACTTGTCCCTTCCAGCTCCAGCGAGTGGGATTTGACCTTTTCTTGGTAATGTAGTTCACGCTCTGGTTTTGTTTTTAACCAGATCGGGTCAGGGAGTTGACGAACATCAAAACCATTTATAGCACGCCGTTTTATTTTTAATTGCTCAATCTCACTTTTTAACTCAAGTTTTTCTTGTTGAAAATTTTCTCTTCTGCGAATGTTATTTTGCCTTAACAATTCAAGTATTTCTGTGTGCAGCTGTAAAGCTTCATCACAATCGTTATCTCCCATCTTTTTGTTTTGATTTTGTTTGATCTCACGTTTTAACTCAAGTTTTTCTTGTTGAAAAATTTCTCTTCTGCAAATGTTATTTTGCCTTAACAATTCAAGCTTTGCTGTGAGCAGCTGTAAAGCTTCATCATAATTGTTATCTCCCATCTTTTTGTTTTGATTTTGTTTGAATCAACAAGACGGTATTTATTATAGTGTATGCAAATAAATGCTTTCTTAGCGGTGAGTTATTTAACTAAAACAGCTTTCTGGGTTTGTTCCTGTAATCTATAAACAAGTCTTTTGTTCATTCAGTACCTTTATTTATTTTAGGTTTTACCTTCAATGAAAAATATGGTAAGTTAAGCCTTCGTGGCCGTATTAACTTAATAGACCTATCTTTTAAAACAATTACTATTAAACCACGCTTAATGTTTTCTGTCTTTCACTCAACCGCCTTCTTAAAGATTTCAAATAAATGCAATGTTCACACTAAAATGTTAGCAGATTTTGTTTTATTTTGCTCCAAGAGAATGTATTTCAGATTCAGTAAAACTGTTTTGAGTTGCCGCAGTTATCTGGATTGAAAAATGTAATTTTGTTTGTTATTTTAAACTTTTTATTTAAAATAAACTGGAGTCATTAATTGTACACAGAAAAACGTTAAAAATGCCATTTTTAACTAAAAATGTGCAGTTGTGCACACCAATTCTGTTTAAAATTCAGAGATGTGAAGAGCTTAATGTGGAAATGCTCTGTTCTCCATCTTTTTTTTTGTTTGTTTAATTTGAAAATCAAAATAAAAAATGCTTTTTGGAGTGCTTTCTTAAATCTCTTCAGAATTTAAAGTGAGCATAACTTGTTTGTCTGTACCTCTGTTATTCTAAAATTAGTATTTAGAATAAACAGGAGTTTTTGTTTGCGTACAGAACAATTTTTAAGCTTGTAATTCACCATAAAAATGCTGACTTCTCATGATGTATTTGAGAAAACTCATCCGTCAACGTCTTTTAACCAACAGGGGGCAGCTTTGAGTCTTAAACTTGTCACGAGGTGACTGATTTATTTCATTCAGTATTTAACTGAAAACTACCTTTTAGAGTTAGTTTCTAGTGTGTTCGTGATAAACGCTCGAACTACGGTCTTGTCAGAGACAAATCTATGTTGTTAGACAGTTTAGATGGCTTTAAATGAGTGTTTAAACTCTCAGTGAAATCTCCGTTGTCCTGTGAGTGTTCGTCACCCAAAGTGCACCTGGAAATGACGACACAAATAGGCGGGTCGACGCAGCGCGTCACCAGCTTCCGTTGAGCGAGGCGGAGCTCGCTAAACAGATACGTGACGTCAACCAATCAATCACAGCGCTTGTAGTCCTTTTCCCAAGCAACCATGGTGAATGTAGTTCTATTACCTTCGACCAATGCAGTGCCGGAAATGACGACAAAGTGGGTTGTTCGCAACAGCGTGCGTTCCCAAATCAGCGAATCAGCGTTCGCTACGAGAGTGATTGACAGTTCACAGCTCTCGTTCATCCAATCACAGCTCATAAACAGACATGCCGGACACGTCTTCTTAACGTTAGCTTGCACAGCAGACCACAACTTTATAGACTCTTAAAACAACTCAAACGCTACAAATTAACTTCCCAAAATTCTGAAACATGCGGCGAACACACCTAGACAGGCCAACTTAGTTACGCTCAGTAACACAGCACTGCAGCTGTTGAACAAACACGGACTCTCTCGGAGCGCGTCAAGGTCGGTTCTGGTCCACTTTCAGTGGAGCAGAAACTCGGGTCTGAACAGAACCACTATCCGACAACGTTCTAACAGTAATATGCTTCTATGACCTGCTCTAACATGTAAAATACCACAACAGCAATCTTGTAGATGTTAAATTAGCTTTCAGGCTTTTGACTCGGCGGTCAAACAAAGCTTTGTACAGGAGTCTGCGTGAACTGGACCGAACCAGAACCCCCACAGACCACGGACTGACAAAAACCTCACCTGAATGCTTCCAACAGCGTGTAACAGAGTTGAAACGATAATAATCTCACAGCTTCAAATGATAAAAACATGCAGAATCTGCCTGTCTTGACACTTCCAGCCAAAATTATTATCCTTAGAGTTTAAAACTTGGATCCTAATATGCAAACATGACGTTACAGTTCATGAGAGACCACAGATATATCAATAAACTTTCAGAAAACACGTACGAGGGCCACCAGATGTAAGAAACATGAGGGAGATAGTATATTGTGTCTTTAAACACATATAGTGCCACCCAGATGTAACTAAAGGATTTTAACAGGGGTCAGTATTAAGCTGACCTCTTTATCCTTAATTAACTTACTTATTCAGATTGAATAGTAATTTCACGGATTCTTTTCTTTTTCAGTTTACCCAATATATCTGTGATCTCTATGATGGATAAATAAACAGAGCTATAGAGTGACAATGGACACGTTAACTTAGCTTGATATGTCAAAGAGACACTATCATTTATTTAAAATGAATCAACTAAATTAACACCATTACACTTGATTGACATGATTTCACTTTCTTTCAAATTAATACGTCAGCACACTTAAATTTAACACAACAGACTTCAATATTGGATGTTAACATATTTAGTCTGTGGGCTCTTCAGCTTAAAATAGTTTCCAGCTTAGATTGAGAGGGAAAAGAATAGGAGGAAAGATTTAAGAAGAATTGGGAGGTTAAGAGAGGAAGTTTATCTTGCATTTATGAAACCAGATGACACTCTTCCGTACGCGTCCAGCTAAGATATCATCACACCTCCAGCAAGCAAACAGCGGCTCCTTTACCTTAAGACGTCCGCCTTGGTTCTGGTAAAGAGCTGTGATCAGCTTTAGACTGACGAGTCGTCGGTCCCGCAAGTCCAAGCTGGACTCCACACGTGTTTACCTTGTCGGTGTCGGTGATACTCGCTTTCGTCGGCAGAAGTCGTGGCAATCGTGGTTTTTGGCTCAAGATAATTTATTCCAGGAAGGAATAACAAAGTTTGAGCTTACGCTCATTCGAAGTGGACTCATAACAGCAAGTTATCAGTCCCAGCTGGATGACGAAGGTCGTTAGCTCTTGACCAAGCGTACCCCAGCCCTTTGGGAAGGTTCACATCTCTTTGAAGTTCCCAGCAACTCTGACGTTCCAGCCACAGCTTAGAACTTAAAAGAGAATTTTAGAGGAGAGAAACTTGTCTCTCTTTCATTGGTCCACTTGTTATCACTATTCAAGGTGAAATTCAGCGCAGAGAAGGAAATTGTTTAGGAAAAGTATCTGAGTGAGAGACTTACAGACGCTAGATGAGAGTTTTAGCTTAAACTCGACAAAAACAATTTCAGTGTAAGTCAGTTTGACATTTTAGCTGAACTTTGACACCTTTTCACTTGCAGAAATGACACATTGATGTTTCATATTTAAAGAATAACAGCATATAACATATATCATGAAAATGGCAAAAGTTATTCTTTTGATCACATCAGCCTAAAATCAAAGATAGAAATAGTCTCTTTTGGTGACTAATGTTCTCAGAATACAGCTAATGGAATGATTTTGTGGTAAATGTCTTGCTTTACTGAGAGGTCAGTAAAGGTCATCTCTGGACAGTTCAAAAACCTTAGTTTGACCCTGGGTAGGTCCACTACAACCGTGTAAAGTGAATTTCAACATTTTCTTAAATAAACATTATAAATGTGATAATTGTAATCTTGTAAATGAGTAAAAAGTCTCAAAATTGTAGTTCAATTAATTTTGGAGTTATAGATCAAACTGTGTATAAAGATATTTTTGTTTCAGGATTTTTTAGGCGTGGTTTAAATGTGACCGTGTTTCGTCACACGGTCTAAAGCCCCACCCCCTGCAGCTCCACCTGTATAAATGCGTTCTTCGCATCGGTGGAGCCGTTCACTCGCAAATCGCAGATAACATCAGATAGCAATAGCATAGATATTTTGTTCATTGTTAGCTAGCTAATCAATTATGCCTCGTTGCTGCATCTTCCCTGGATCAAAAAGGCGTTCAATTCAGGATCAACTGGACTTTATTTGTAACAGAAAACGTTTCGACTTCTGTCCAGAAGTCTTTTTCAATTCTGAATGGAAGCTGTGAGAACGAGAAGTTTTATACAGGCTTACAAGTCAATAACACATACATGTAAATTGACAGATCACACCTTAACAGTAGGGAGTCCCTTGAAGTCTCTGACAGAAAACACAACTAATCACAGCTGAGGTAACACATACATGTAAATTGACAGATCACACCTTAACAGTAGGGAGTTCCCTTGAAGTCTCTGACAGAAAACACAACAACTGTATGTAAATTGACAAAAAACACCTCACGGCTGTGCCATGGGATCTCCAGTGTCACCCATTGTTGCAAACCTCTACATGGAGGAAGTGGAACAGAGAGCCCTTAACTCCTATGAGGGGACAACTCCAAGCCATTGGTTCCGTTATGTGGATGACACCTGGGTCAAAATCCAAGCCAGGGAGGTGGAAGCGTTCACCAGACACATTAACTCAGTTGATAACAACATCAAGTTCACCAGAGAGGATGCTAACGATAACAAGCTGCCTTTTTTGGACTGTTTGGTGCATATGGAGGGAGAGGACAGTCTCAACATTGAAGTTTACAGAAAACCAACCCACACAGACCAGTATCTTCTGTTTGACTCTCACCATCCACTGGAGCACAAACTTTCTGTTATCAGAACCTTACAGCATCGGGCAGAACACATCCCCACAAGGACAGAAGGGAAGGAAAAGGAACAGAAACACATCAACAAATCGCTGCAAACATGTGGATATCCCAACTGGGCTTTTGTCAAGTCAGCGAGGAAATCTGCTAAACACAATAATCAACAGAAAAATGCTAACAGACGGAAAAACATTGTCATTCCTTATGTTGCTGGAGTCTCAGAGAATTTCAGAAGGATTTTCAACAAACACAACATCCCAGTACATTTCAAACCCAGCAGAACTCTCAGACAGAGGCTGGTCCACCCGAAGGACAGAACCCCCACACACAAACAGAGTGGTGTGGTGTATGCAGTCCAGTGCAGCGAGGTCTGCTCAGACCGTTACATTGGAGAAACGAAGCAGCCTCTTCACAAACGAATGTCCCAACACAGGAGAGCCACCACCTCTGGACAAAACTCAGCTGTTCACCTTCACCTCACGGACAAGGGACACTCATTTGAGGATGAAAATGTGCAAATTTTGGACCGAGAACACAGATGGTTTGAGAGGGGTGTTAAGGAAGCTTTGTATGTTAAGAGAGAAAAACCTTCTCTTAACAGAGGAGGAGGTCTGAGATTTCAACTTTCCAAAACTTACAACTCAGTTTTGGGGCTGATTCACAAACGTCTTACACCGGATGGGAGCAGAGGTGTCTTGTCTGTGAATTAGACTAACAAAGTTTGTTGAGAAGCCTCTGTTGTTGGGCTGTGAGGTGTTGTTTGTCAATTTACATACAGTTGTTGTGTTTTCTGTCAGAGACTTCAAGGGAACTCCCTACTGTTAAGGTGTGTTCTGTCAATTTACATGTATGTGTTACCTCAGCTGTGATTAGTTGTGTTTTCTGTCAGAGACTTCAAGGGACTCCCTACTGTTAAGGTGTGATCTGTCAATTTACATGTATGTGTTATTGACTTGTAAGCCTGTATAAAACTTCTCGTTCTCACAGCTTCCATTCAGAATTGAAAAAGACTTCTGGACAGAAGTCGAAACGTTTTCTGTTACAAATAAAGTCCAGTTGATCTTGAATTGAACGCCTTTTTGATTTATCATGTCCTGGATGACTGAGAATCTTCACCAGCATCTTCCCTGGATGTCGCAATGGTCAGGGCACCCGTACAAATCATAACGTGTTTTTATACCGCGTGGTTTTACACCGAGTATCTGTAATGTCTGGATAGGTCAATGGATAAGGCGCTTGCCTTCCGTCCCAAACTCCACAGGTTCAATTCCCGCATGGTACAACTCTTTTTTTTATTTTTTATTCATTCCAGATTAAAAACACACAAGAAAACAATTTACAAAAACAACGTAACTCTTGGAAAAAGTAGCTGCTGTTACAGACAGAACTCAGATAAAAACAGAGCAGGTTTACTGGCCCTGCTGTCTGCCTCTCCACAGTCAGCTCATGGGGCAGGACACGAGCGCAGAGCTGCGCTAAAACCACGCCCACGCACTGACGTGGGCGTGGGCGTTCCAGGGCAAGGCAAAATCATGTTTTTTCATGATTTTTGAGACTTAATTTTATAAGGTAAACAATGTTTTTAATCAGTCAGATTTATATGGGTGATTAATAACACATATTTATGCCATGTGACAAACTAAAAACACATTTAATTTCACTTTACACGGTCTTTAAACTATACGTGGAAAACCTAGTAAAGAAACTGAAAGTTAAACAGAGTTTCTTTTTCAGAAACAGATCATGTCTAAGGCCCTGTACACACGTAGCCGTTTATCAGTAAAACCGAACAGTTTATCATGCGGTTTAGCCTTTCATCCACTAAGGCTGCACGATTAATCGCATTTGCGATTATCTCGCGATATGTTAAAACGCGATTCACTAATCGCACGGGCTGCGATTTGACTGGTCACGCTTCTCTGCATCACACCGGTCTGGCGCGCGCAGCTCTGAGCGAAGCAAAACAGAGAGAGAGCAGAGAGGAGCAGACCGTGCGTTCCAACACTGTTGCTTCAGGCTCGACTGAAGTCATAAAAGTTATAAATTCAGGTAAGTTAGCTCATTTAAACGTGTATCTGAGAGCGCAAGCTGGTCACGTGACTTGGTAGTGAGCAGGTTTGGCCGCGTGCAGCTCTGAGGAGCAAAACAGAGCAGAGCAGGGAGGGGGAGACCGTGCGTTCCAACACTGTTGCTTGAGGCTCGACTGAAGTCATAAAAGTTATAAATTCAGGTAAATTAGTTCATTTAAACGTGTATCTGAGAGCGCAAGCTGGTCACGTGACTTGGTAGTGAGCCGGTCTGGCGCGCGCAGCTCTGAGGAGCAAAACAGAGAGAGAGCAGGGAGGAGGAGACCGTGCGTTCCAACACTGTTGTTTCAGGCTCGACTGAAGTCATAAAAGTTATAAATTCAGGTAAGTTAGCTCATTTAAACGTGTATCTGAGCTTAGACGCTGAGACACCGAGACTGCGGGAGATAAACAAAGCGCGAGCTGGTCATGTGACCGGGTCTGTTTTGCAAGCTTCTGCGTGAAAAAGCGCATTAATTATCTGATTAAAAAAAAACAGTTGTGTCGTTAGTGATATGAATTAATACAGAACCAGTAAAAATAATCGCATTTTAAATCGCAATCGCAATTTATAGAAAAATAATCGCAATTAGATTATTTTCCAAAATCGTTCAGCCCCATCATCCACACGTGAACTCCGGTTGATGTAACTATAAACGAATAATAACAAAACTCTGGCCAAAGTGAAGATTTCAGAAATCTCCGCTTTCGAGTCTGCGTGTGGACCTTCAGAACCGGAGGTTTCTGCTTCACCTCCTCCAGCTGCTGTGGCGCTGACAGTCACACAATGCTCTAAAAAAAGGGCTAAAAAGTCAACATACCTGCTCTGACATGATTCCCAGTCGACATTTTCCTGCGTTTTATTAACTTTGTACTCCAACACGGTATTTAATAGTAGTTCAACCTCACGGTCTGTCCACAAACGAAAGAAAAATAAAATAAAATAACAGGAAGTGTGGCTGGGTTGGAGGGTTGTGACTGCACTACACTGCCACCTATGGGTTCAGCATATTCATTACAGCGCACTGTGGTGAAAAAAATGGGACATGTGAACAAACATTTTAAATATTCGAACATGTATGGACAGAAATATTTTTTTGCGCAAATATTCGTTTTTCAAACACCAGGCTACGTGTGTACAGGGCCTAACTCTGAATGCTAGGAAATGCCTTGTATCTGTGACTTTCCTTCCCTCCATCGATTACGGTGACATTATCTACTGTACATGAATGCTCCTACAAGCACCCTGCAGATGTTGGATGCCGTCTATCATGTTGCTCTAAGATTCATAACTGGCTGTGATTATCGTACCCTCCACTGCACTCTGTAATCTCTGGTTAACTGGACATCATTAACCTCACGCAGACTCTTCCACTGGTACATTTTCATCTTTAAATCACTTCTTGGTCTGCTGCCTTCATACATCTCCTCCTACATGTCTTTGCTTGAGTGCAGCTACAGCGTGCGCTCTCAGGACATGATTACCTGCCGTGTTTCGTCAGTGAGAACTGAACTTGGCAAAAGGGCCTTCTCCTAATGAGAGTGTTCTGACATCATGTTTTGGTGCCGGCTCAGCTCGCTTGGTACCCCAAGAGGAATGGGTCCTGAAAAGGGCCTGGTTCCACAAAAATTTGCTAGTGGAAAAGCCTTGGAACCGTATCGAGCCGAGCAGAGTTGTGCTGAAGAGGAGCTATGGAAAAGGGGTGTGCGTGTCAGTAAAGGTCCAGTCTCAGATTGGCTGCTCTGTATGTCAATCACGTGATGAATTGCATAGTAAGGAAGGACTGATAGGTTGACGTCAATTTAAAAAACATTTTAAAATAATTTTTTTTAAAGTCTGACGTCCATGTGATCTACTCAAATTGCCTCAACCGGTAGATCGTGATCGATGTATTGGGCACTAGGGGTGCCATTTTTTTTTTGCTATTTTTACCGGTATTATCGTAAACGATATGATATGGCCCAGCCCTATTGGGCACCCCTGCTCTAGAGGCAGCTGAGGAGTATTGGTGAGCCAAGTAGGCTGCAGCTCTGCCTGTTGCTCAGGCAAAAGCTTAGATGTGAGGAGTTTGTTGGGTCCATGGATAGAGACTCACAATCTACTCAGAAGACATTCTGGCAAATCATTAGGCGGCTGAGACAGGGAAAGCAGCACTTTACCAACACTGTGTCCCACAGTGGAGGTGGGCTGCTGTTGACCTCTATCATTGACGTCGTCAGACGGTGGAAGGAATGCTTGTCGAACCTTCTCAATCCCACAACACATCTTCCTTTGAGGAATCTAAATTGGGGGATTTTATGATCAGTTTACACAAAAGGGTCTGAGGTCACCAAGGAAGTAGCAGCGCGGATGATGGGCTATGAGGGTGGGCTACGAGGGTGCACAAGAACCATCCAAAGTTCCTCAAGACAAGACCCTGGATGTTGCTGGACTATCCTGGTTGACATGCCTTTGCAACATTGCATGGACATCAGTGGACAGTGCCACTAGAATGGCAGACTGTGGTGGCGGTTCACCTCTTCACAAAGGGGGAACACAGGGTGTGCTCTAATTACAGAAGAATCACACTCCTAAAGCCTGGTTTATACTTGTTGTCTCACGTCTTTTACCCCCCGTTGAGTGAACCTAGCACTGACGTAATTGCGTGTGTGTCACCGACCGCATTGAGTGTTTATACTTCTTTAAGACGTGGGGATAATCCCTCCCTCTTCCCTCCCACTGCATACGTCATGCGCACTCCCACTCCATGTTTTATCAGGAAAAACAGATTTAATATAATGATAGGCTCCATTACCTCGATTTGTGAGTCCGTTATCATGGGTGTAGACAGGATTTTATGAGGGGGGGGGATTGTTTAAAGGAAACGTTGACCTTAAAATAGCAACAAGCCTCGGTGGCTCAGTGGTAAGGCAAAGGATTTTCGCTAGGGGTGCACTGATTTCAATTTTCTGGCCTATCACCGATCACCGATTTTTAGAAAGTCTGACCTGCCGATTCCGATTTTGGCCGATACCGATTTTCAGGTGTGAAAAGGTCAAAATGTACCTTAAATTTTCCAATCTTACTTTATTGTAAACAAAGCTTAACCATAAAAAATCAGTTCATTTTACTCTTTCACTTGTTACATTTTAAATTAATTTTTATTTTCATTTAAAAATTTAAAAAAACAAAACAAAAAAAGATAATGCAGCATGTGTAACATTTTCAAGTCAGTGGGTAATAAGAAATAACACTCGCACAGGTAAGTTTGTCCTCACAGACTTATTCCAGTCACTTTTTCATTAGTGGCAGGTTTTTCTTGATGAACAAAAGCATTTCTGCTTTGTCACCAGACAGGCGACTTCTTTTCTCATCTACTACATGTCCAGCCAACTAAACAGGCGCTCGCTTTCAATGCTTGTGCATGGGGCAGAGAGGTATGTTCGGGCAAGTAGAGCAAGATGAGGGAAACGATTTTCATTGATCCCCCAGCAGACCAATGGGTCCTGGCTCCTTTCAACAGGAACCTCCGATAGGTAGTTCTGTACCTGCATAGCTGAAGGGCTGGCCAACTGTTGCTCCTTTTTAATGTTCTCCTTTAAGATTTCATTGTGAACTGCAAACAGTAGACTACACCTTTTGGTTCATCGATGTCAGGAGGATGTCAAGATGTCCCACTTCAGAGAATGTTCCTGCAGCAGGTGTGCATCTGGTCCCCCCCTCTGCTGAGAAGTAGCGATTCTTCTACCTTGTTTTGCATAAACAAACAAAGATGGGTCAATCATTGTGTTTTGTATGCATTAAGTTTTTTAAATTGCATGAAAATAAAGAAATGCATTTCTTTATTGACATGCAATTAAAAAAACATTTAAATTAAATTTAAAATAAACATTTCTTGATTGAAATTCAATCATTTTAAATTTAATTTAAATGTTTCTTGAAATATAGTATTAGGCTAAAAGTAATTTAGACTAAAATAAAATATTCACAGTTACTTACCTCGGATCCAGAGTAGTGGCGAAGCTGTACAGAAGCTTGTGCAGCATCTTCTCACAACATCCTCCAGCAATGTAACTTTGGCTTTACCCACACCACGGTCTGTGCTTGCTTGCCTCTCCAAAATCCGTTTGAGTGCAGTGATGGCTGGGATTACAGTTTAAGAGTATTTGATGCCGTTCGAATTGTTCGTCAATTAGGGCTGGACGATATGGCCAAAAATTTTATCACGATATAGTTCTTAATTTCGGTCGATAACGATATAATTCGATATCGATATAAACAATATAAAAGCCTAAAAAAAACTATAAACTATACAAATGAATTAATGTTCACCTTGTATTTGTATTTAGCCTCCAAAAAGATGGAAATCACCATCAAATAAACAAACTTCTCAACCCAATAATTCTCAGTCGGGTCATCTGGACAGTTTATATTTTTATAGAAACGTTTCACCCTCCATCCAGTTTCTATAAAAAAGAAAGTGTCCAGATGACCAGACTGAGAATTATTGGATTTGGTACTTGGATTATTGAGCATGAACTTTCTTGCCATAAAATTCTCAACTGTGTCAATAGAAAGAGTTTTAACTTTAAACATCTTTAAAATTTACAGCATTGAAATTCATAGTTAATTAAATAAAACTTTTGGGTGTTGTTATTTATAAGAAGCTGACATAGAAATCTCATGGAAATTACTTAAGAATAAAAATAACAAAATCAATTGCATTACTGTATAAAGTAAAATAGTTTTTGAATGACAAAGTTTTGAATATATTGTATAATGTAATGATTGTTCCATATTTAATCTGTTGTATTGAAGTTTGGGGAAAAGCATGTAAAACTATTACAAACCCTGTTTTTATTTTATAAAAAAAAAGAGCTATAAGAATTATTAGTAGGAAATGCTACCCAACAAATATTTCATCAGTTTAAATTATTAAAATTTTATGATTTGGTTGAACATAGTAGCCTATTTTAAAAGTCATGTATAAAACAAAAACAAAAAAATTACCCCCCAAATATTCAATTAAAATTTGTTTAAAGTTATTAAACCCTGAAGGGAATGTAAATGTTTGTAAAACCTCCATTTAGAACTAGTGTGATGGAGCGGAGTTGTAAATCAGGAAACAGGATTGTGTTGACTTGATATCACCATAAACATTTCTAAAACTATGTACAGTATATGTTTTAAAAGATGATTAAATAGTTGTTGGGAAGGTGTGGTGCAGGTGAAGTGAAGGTTGTTGTTTGTTTGTAGTTATTTTGTATTTTTTTAAACAAGGGGCAGATATTATAACACTATTTTCGTCTTTCTGCATCTTTTCATTCAGTGTTTTTTTTTTTACTTCTGATGAATTCGTTTTATTTTGAATAAAAAAAACATGCAGCGCTGGGGCTGTTTGTTTCAGTACGTGACGTCGTAGTTTCAGGGACACGTTGGCTCAAACTTTTTTGTGCTTCATCTTCTGACTCTCATCATGTTCTATCGAGTGGCAACTCTTCAGATTAAACAAGTTAGATGTTCCCACCGCTAGTTAGAACGACTCCGTCACGTTTTGCAAAATAAAGAAACCGAGTAGGACCTTGCTGCAGATGAGACCGAACTACGTCCACACCGACGAATTAGTCTTTCCTCTCATCAGTGATGTTGTCTGCTTTCTCTTCGCTTGTGAAACTTTGTTCAGTCACATTTTTTTTTTTTTGGTAGATGGCCTCCCTTCTCACCTTATAGCCATCCTCTCACTCCAATATGTATGTATTTTTTTTAATAGAGAGAAAGAAAAGAGAAAGTAAGACAACAAAACAACAATTATCCACAAAAAGAGCACAATGCCAACACACCCAACCTCCGTCCGCTATCCTGCAAAGCACATGACAGAACACAGCAACGAAACATACATGCATAAAGACTAATAATACAAGATACAAGAGCTTTTATTAACATTGCACAAGTTCTCACCAATACAACGTGATTATGTATACACAGTCATCCATGAGAGGGGTTGAGTATGTAAAGCTGCTGCTTATTCAAAACACATGACATGTTCTTCAGCGCGGCCTCTCTCATCCGTCTCGGGATGAAGGTCAAAGGTGTGAAAAAAAAGGTAAGGAACCATGGGGGTTACAGCATTGGTATTAAAAAAAAACGTATCACATTTTGTCTGCAAGACACCGCATGACACAGTAAAAACCATACCATAAGCACATAAGGACAGTTACATGTTGCATGTTGAGACTGAGGCAGGGAGGATCTGTCCATGATACATTCCAGATGCCTCCGATAACGCTCATAGTAGTAGGGGTAGCAGACAAGACAAACAGCAGCTATTTTGTTCACAGTAAGCACATCTCAGGAGAAATTAGATACCCAGCCTTTCCCAAGGCTGTTTCCAAGGGAGTCAGATAAGAATTAACAAATATTTTCACATCAGGCACACATTTTAATTTCTGTGGCCTTCAGTCTGTAAGGGCGATTCTGTTCCAAATTGATCCAATTCGGGACTTTTTCCACTGATCCAAGCTCTGACCTCAGATGTTGACCACAGCGTCCAGAGTCCCAAACCGAGGGTGATCTGTTCACCCTCTGGATAAGCTCGCAAACAGCTGATTTCTGATGTTGACCACTGCGTCCAGAGTCCCAATCCGTGGGTGATCTGTTCACCCTCTGGATAAGCTCACAAACAGCTGATTTCTCGAGGTCACGGCGCAGACCAGACGTCGGGTGCTCCAGGCATAAGTCCTGCTGAAGTCTCCCTCTTTTGCGATAGACCAGTGCTCCACAAACGCCAAAAAGCAAAGCGCTGCCATCATAATCCAATATAATCCAAGATTCTTCACCTCCACAGAGCACTCCCAGGAATCCACGGAATCCATGGCGGAATCCATGGCGTATCCTCCGTCACTCTGTGAGGGTGGAAAGGCTCCCCTTGTGCCGTTCCTTCTGTAGAGATCTTGTTTGTAGAATCGAATGCCCAAACCTCCAATCCATCTTAATTTGCGTTCGAGGTGCTTAGCTGAGGAGCTGCCAGCAGCAGGGGGGGGGAAGGACAGGAGAGGGAAGGGTTGCGACTGCCTCCGTCGAGAGCAAGGTTGAAAGGCATATATATATAATATATATACAGGTAGTCCCCGATTTACGAGCGCTCTGATCTGCGAGGTTCCAGACTTACGAGCTGCACATTTTTGGAAAAAACGAAAAAAATACTGAGTTTTCATGTGTTTTTTCACTTCAGTTAGCTAGTTAAGCATATAAACACACGTTTCCGATCATTTTTATGCACTCAAAAGTAGTTTTTAGATGAAAATAGAGTGTTTTTAGGTGCGCTAGCGAAAACCGTTCCAATTTACGAGCGGATTTCCGGATTTACGAGCGAAATGGCGGCCGTTCCAAATTACGAGATTTCCGGTTTACGAGCGCCTCGTTGTAACGGATCTCGCTCGTAAATCGGGGACTACCTGTACAGTATACATACATATACATTTATATTCATTCATATACCCATCTACATATCTGCATATATCTATATATACATCCCTGCATCCATTTGTGTGTGGTTGTGAGCATGGGCGTAGCCAGGGGGGGGTTCGCCCGGTTCGAACGAACCGCCCACTTTGCCTATGAAGTCCCGTCTACAACTCCCGCGAGACTGTGAGGGGAAGACGACGTTCACTCTGTCCTGGCTTGGAAGGCAACACGGTGGATTCAAACGGTAAAATTACATTGTGGTTTTTGATTCAACTGTTCATTTGTGTATTTTAAGTAGTACTATTTGATGTTAGAGAGATTAGAAGTGGGTCACGTTTTTATAAGATATGGATAATGCTAAAAACATGCTAAAGCTAAGCTAAGTAGCAACCAGTGGTGGAGAAAGTACTCAAACACTGTACTTAAGTAAAAGTACAAATAAACAGTCAAAAATGTACTCTAGTAAAAGTAAAAGTACCATCTTAATATTTTTACTTAAGTAAAAGTGAAAAGTACTTGCTTTTAAAAATACTTAAAGTATTAAAAGTAAAAGTATTTGCTGAATGTATCACCTAATAAAATGGTCTACAATAAAGTGTCACTACCGTATGTATGTTTTCTGTAATACATTGATAGTGTTCCATTTTAATGAACAATGCTGCAGATATTACATGTTTTATTGTGTTTACTCTTTGACACAGTTCACACTTGGACTTGTGACTCTGTGCATCAGAATTTCAGGGATGACCTAGAGTTAAATGGCATTAAGCAAAATAAGAAAGAGGAATGATTATACCTTTGAAAGTTTTTATTTAACACAAACAAAACCAGTGTCATTTTCACTGCAGTAAACGCGTTTAAGTCTGCCTGAAAAAAGGGGCATTAGAACAACTGACAAAGAAATAGACAACGATCATTTCAACTCGTTTGTCATCAACGCTAGTTAACAAAAAAAGTCTAGTTAACCTTGTAATGAGCCAAAAGTGAACAATATTTTAACTTCTTGACATAACTTTCAAAACTTGGACCCAAGTGTCGAGCCATTTGGAGACATCTCGTCTCCTGTCCTAACATCCCATGAACACATTTTAACATTGTGGCAAGAATTTCTTGTTTAAGTTTAGCAGAAGTTGATTTTCAAAGTTTTTGGAGTCCAGTCTGGCTCTTTAGGGAGAGAAAATCTGTCCCGCTGTACTGAAAAGTGTCTCACATGCTGCTGAGGCAGGCAAGGGTGTGTTTAAAGATCCACTGACATGATTTTTCTACTATTCATCAAATTGCTCAAAATATATATATATTTTATCATTTAAATAGGTTAGTTTTTGCAAACAAAATGATAAATCACTTTAATTTTGCTTTAAAAGTTATTTTGAACTTCAAGCCGTGTTTAATCATGGGAAATCCGTTTACACCCGAACGCACCATCTGTGACGTAGTGTCCAGAGTGAGAGGCAGAGCTCTGGGCTTGTCACAGTGCGCGGGTGTGAGCAGCTCCACATGAAGGTAAGTCTGATACAGCATCAGACCTAAATTAGATCCTGTTGTTTCTTGTTCCATCACCCAAACTATTTTCTGCTTCCCAAAATGAAGACAAATAGCTCAAATCTTCACATAGATTGCTAAATTAGTCGGGTTTTAAAATGTCCGCTATTAAAGAGACGAGAGCCCTCTGCCTCTCACTCTGGACACTACGTCACAGATGGTGCGTTCGGGTGTAAACGGATTTCCCATGATTAAACACGGCTTGAAGTTCAAAATCACTTTTAAAGCAAAATTAAAGTGATTTATCATTTTGTTTGCAAAAACGAACATATTTAAATGATAAAATATATATATTTTGAGCAATTTGATGAATAGTAGAAAAATCATGTCAGTGGACCTTTAACTTCAAAGACAAATAGCATAGTGCAGGGACTGACTTGAGAACATCCATGGTAGTGACTGTGCTGGCCAAGTATCCATCTAGCTGTCTGGCCCTTTCTGGAATGTTGTCCTTCATGACACTAAAGTAGTCCTCCTCCTCTGATGAGCTTGAGTTGTTACCAGGGAGCTGCACTGACTCCTGATCCAAGTGGGTCTTGATGTAGTTCAGGCCTACACACAACAATCATCATTATTACCAAACAGAGGAGACATAATTCATCTAATTACCTAAATGAGACACATGATTTAATCAACAACACTGTACTTTCAAAACAACAAAGTATGTGTCTCAATAACCAGAAATGACCATAAAGAGAAGAAACTAATTTTGCTCCTCAGTGGAATAAGAAAAACAGATGGGGATGTGGAGACAGCTAATAATTTCATTAGATAATACACTGCTGTACACTGTGCAATGCATTCAGTTTTTGCTTTAAAACATTTTATGATGATCAGGAGCTGTTCTTTGCATTAGAAAACACTACAGCATTTATAATTTATAAAAAGATGGCAATGTGAGGAACAGTTTAAATGATTTACCCAGTTTCAGCTTGTGTTCATCGCTTGTCCAGGAAGTACGAAACTTTGGAAGAAGAATTGCTGCAGCAACAAGTTCAGGGTCAGCAAGCATAGGTCCAAAGCGCTGCTGGATTCCTCCTTGCAGGGCATCGATCAGTGGCTGGCAGAACTTAGAGGAGAGTCGTAGGCGGTCGAGCTTCACAGTCAGGAGGGTTATGGTGGGCACCAGCCACCCCATATGGACGTCTGCTTCTGCCTGCATTATGTTGAGGGCCTTGGCAACCGGGCTCATGGTCCCAACATATTCGGTCAGGAAAGCACATTCGGCAGGATTTAACCTGTTACATAAACAATTACCGGTATATTGTTTAATTTATTAATATAATTTATGTTAGTATGAAATCCATCCATCCATCCATCCATCTTCTTCCGCTTATCCGGGGTCGGGTCGCGGGGGTAGCAGCCTAAGTAGGGAGGCCCAGACTTCCCTCTCCCCAGCCACTTGGAGCAGCTCCTCTGGGGGAATCCCAAGGCGTTCCCAGGCCAGCCGAGAAACATAGTCCCTCCAGCGTGTCCTGGGTCTTCCTCTGGGTCTCCTCCCGGTGGGACATGCCCGGAACACCTCACCAGGGAGGCGTCCAGGAGGCATCCTAACCAGATGCCCGAGCCACCTCAACTGGCTCCTCTCGATGTGGAGAAGCAGCGGCTCTACTCCGAGTCCCTCCCGGATGACTGAGCTTCTCACCCT
This sequence comes from Garcialebias charrua, assembly GCA_038048925.1. Lineage (NCBI taxonomy): Eukaryota > Metazoa > Chordata > Actinopteri > Cyprinodontiformes > Rivulidae > Garcialebias > Garcialebias charrua. The sequence continues at coordinate 7,872 of JBBPBX010016633.1, read as the reverse complement.
ATCTCTAAGGGAGAGTCCAGCCACCCTGCGGAGAAAACTCATTTCAGCCGCTTGTATCCGAGATCTTGTTCTTTCGGTCATAACCCAAAGTTAGTATGAAATATTTCATATAATATACTACAATCAACATGCTATTTACAATTCACCAGCAAATGAGCCTGATCACAATCATTTGCATTAACCTACAAATTAAAAGTTATATTGTGGCCAGAGTATTTCTGTAGTTTGATTTTATAATTGAAGAGTTTGTGTAGGTTAAATTTTCATGGATTTTCAACAGCATTAGTATCAACAACAGTCACATCTGGATAACAGAAAAAATAATAAAAGCATTTCTTCATATAAGTTCTGCTGCTGCAGAGGAACCAAAGAGCTGCATGTGGCTCCAGAGTCACAGGTTGCAGACCCCTGAACTAAACTGTCTTCTCACACAGCCATTTCAGATGTCCACTTTAAGTGGAGCAAAAACCTGCAGCCACAGCAACCTTTTCACAGATAAGTTTGAGACCACTGCTTTAAAGTAACACGGTGTTAATCCTGTCATTCTATAATATATCACCTTATGAATAAGCATGGGGCTAACGAGTTCCTAGCCACACAAGCAACAAACACCCAAACACTGCAGCTCATGTTATTTAGCAGCCAAGCACAGCGTTAGCAACATGCATGTTGCCAGTTCATGCAAGATTATAATAATTTAGTTGTTTACTTGTGAGCAAGGTACAGTTGAACAAGAAGCTGGCTAAGGTTACATAAGACTCCACTAACCTAAATTAATTTCACATGCTAAAGTAAGGTAGCGTTTAGCAACTTCACTTACCTCGACGTGTTTTTTCAGATTTGCCGGTGAATTTTTGAAAGACAGGAGTTCATGGGGGGAGGCAAAGTTGACACCGGAATCTCCACGAGTTGTTTTTAGAACCGGTTAACTCAAATAAGTTTTTTAAATAAGGCCATGGGTGGTGCGTACCTTCTTGCTGGCTCTCCATGGTGGAATCCATTTTGGGTGTGTTGTTAGGTAGAGGTGCGGGAGCACGCAGGTTGTCTATGTCACTGGCACAGCTCTTGCTGAAGGCGGGTCTAATGTTACCTGCCTGCTTTGCATTGGTTACTTTCTACGTCCGTAACTTTCAAACTAACGAACAAAAAAAAAAAAAAAGCCGCAATGCGACTTCAATGTAACGTGTAACGCAACGCATTTTAGAAATGTAGTGCAGTAGAAAGTACAGATACTTAATGCAAAATGTAGTGAAGTAAAAGTAGAAAGTACCCCTGTTTAATTTTACTTAAGTAAAGTACAGATACATGAAAAATGTACTTAAGTACATGTAGCCGGGTCGGGTGTGGTTAAAATTGTGGACTTAAATATAAATAATCTAGTTTAAAAGAATAAATAATTGATCTAATAAAAGTGAGTTTGGTTAAAAACTTTACTAAAAATATTACCCTTTAAAAGCACACAGGCCCGTTTGCAGAGGAGGCTTGGACAGATTCACACACTGGCAACAATTAAATTGCACAATTGTTTAATTATTAAAATACTAAACAGTTACAATTATCAATAAAAGTGCAATTCATATCCCCTTTCTAAAAACAGGAACGCATACACATACACACACACAAACAAAACAAGACACTGTCACCCCTGAAGAGATCCAAAGTCCGCCCTGGTAAAATGCAATCCCGCTGCTCCCAAAGAGGCGTCACACCCACCGACGCCTGTGTGATTAGTTGAGCTGGCATCAGTCTGCTTCAGCTCGGCCCGCAGGACGCGCGGCATAGCCCACGCCACGCCGTCCAGACAGCGGGCCCCAAACAGTCCCAGGACCAGCCGGCAGGAGAGGGACGACCCGGAGAGGAGGGGGGGGGGGGCAGAACCAGTCGGGACCGCCGCAGAACACGGCCACGGACAACCAGGGAGACGTCGCCACGGACAACAGGAAGTAGAGTCGTAAAGGACAAACAGCAGGGACCCTGAGCTGCTCCACCTCTAACAAGAGAGGGAAGCAGAAAGCTTGTATTGGTGGTCGCCAGAACAGTGGATCATGGCGACCATTATTTAGCTAGCGCGTGACACACCAAGCTACTGCCGCCGGAAGGCGGATGACGTGTGTCCACCCCTGGAGGCGGGCTCTGTTTTATACATGAAGCCAGCCCCAGACACACCAATCACGTTGCGGCACCTGTATGGTGCATTTAATGTCCGCTCGGACATCTTACCACATTCACCCCCACAAACTGAATCGACGTCCCGTCGATGATCCAGCTTGCCACCAGGGTTCAAACAGTGGACATGGTACCAGCGCCACAGTAGAGGCATGCTGGTCTCCATTAAAAATAAATAAATTACGAGCTAAAAAACAAATAAATTACAAGCTTAAAAACAGGTGAACCGCTGCTGTTTGTCCTTTTCACACGCATACACATAATAAAAACAAAATATTTCCTGCTATATCACAATACAAAAATACAAACACAGTGTAGTAAAAGAGTCCCAGCCTCAAATTGCAAAAACTACCAAACAACGCCAAATGTAGCCGGGTCGGGTGTGGTTAAAATTGTGGACTTAAATATAAATAATCTAGTTTAAAAGAATAAATAATTGATCTAATAAAAGTGAGTTTGGTTAAAAACTTTACTAAAAATATTACCCTTTAAAAGCACACAGGCCCGTTTGCAGAGGAGGCTTGGACAGATTCACACACTGGCAACAATTAAATTGCACAATTGTTTAATTATTAAAATACTAAACAGTTACAATTATCAATAAAAGTGCAATTCATATCCCCTTTCTAAAAACAGGAACGCATACACATACACACACACAACAAAACAAGACACTGTCACCCCTGAAGAGATCCAAAGTCCGCCCTGGTAAAATGCAATCCCGCTGCTCCCAAAGAGGCGTCACACCCACCGACGCCTGTGTGATTAGTTGAGCTGGCATCAGTCTGCTTCAGCTCGGCCCGCAGGACGCGCGGCATAGCCCACGCCACGCCGTCCAGACAGCGGGCCCCAAACAGTCCCAGGACCAGCCGGCAGGAGAGGGACGACCCGGAGAGGAGGGGGGGGGGGGCAGAACCAGTCGGGACCGCCGCAGAACACGGCCACGGACAACCAGGGAGACGTCGCCACGGACAACAGGAAGTAGAGTCGTAAAGGACAAACAGCAGGGACCCTGAGCTGCTCCACCTCTAACAAGAGAGGGAAGCAGAAAGCTTGTATTGGTGGTCGCCAGAACAGTGGATCATGGCGACCATTATTTAGCTAGCGCGTGACACACCAAGCTACTGCCGCCGGAAGGCGGATGACGTGTGTCCACCCCTGGAGGCGGGCTCTGTTTTATACATGAAGCCAGCCCCAGACACACCAATCACGTTGCGGCACCTGTATGGTGCATTTAATGTCCGCTCGGACATCTTACCACATACAGTAACGAAGTACTTGTACTTCGTTACTTCCCACCACTGGTAGCAACGATTTTCGCCACGTTTTTTTTCCTTGTTTTTGGCTATTTCCGCCATGTTGGGAACAGTAATTTATCTGAAATTAGTACCAGTACGGCCCCATTCTATCCCTAAAGCTAAGTTTACAGTGATAGGACAGATAGTTACTCACAGGAAGCCTGAAACTGAGCGTCCATGTTTTTCTAAACAAAAGCTACAGGCCTCAGGCCTAGTTTGGACAGGATACAAACAATAACTTAGCAGTGTTGAATATACTGTAATATAGCCTATTTGGTGAAAAATAAATGTTTGGATAAATTTTCAAAAGAACAAACATTCAGAAAAACTGTTTTTGTACGTAAGACAAGTAAAAAAAACGTTTTCAAATAGAAACCCAAAATGTCTTAGCAGATCTTACTAAATTGTTTACTACATACTTAATATTATGTTAAACTGTTTTTCAGGTTTCTGTGCTGGATACCAACATGGGTAGGTGCAAGCAGAAGGACAGAGAGGAAAAGAGCAGCGCTTCAATGTACAACTTTGTTTCAAAGAAACAGAGTTCCAGGTAAAATAAATAAATAAAACAGATCTTCTTGTAAAATAGATTTTGTCAATAATATGTCTTAGAATGATTTCAGGAACAAATGTTTTCTTATTTAGAATGTATTTCTGTATTTCTGTAAATTCTTTTAGCTAAATATTAAATCTTTTGATATGATTATTTAAATGCTAAAAGTGTCTAAAAAATATTCTAAAATCTCTTATTCACGTGTCATATCTTAGATGAAGACCGTGCAAGTTTGGTGTGTACCAGTGCTTCGAATGATGAAGATGGCTGCCCCTGAAGTAAGTTATTTTGAAGTTAAGCACCTGAGAAGCCCATTTTAGAAATTGAATGTTACAACATTACTATACAGAACATTTTGTTTTAATAATTGTTCTGCTAGGTACGGCAGAGTGCCTGGGTCACAGAGGCCGAACACCCCTGCAGGTTCCATTAAAGAGTGTGACCGAGACCTTTACCCCAACTTGCACGTCCTACTTCAACTGGCCTACACACTGCCTGTGACCTGCGAATGTGAGCGCAGTGCCCTTCGTCGCTTGAACAGCTACATGCGGGCATCAATGACGAAGGAGCGTCTCTCACTGGCACTACTTCACATTCACTACAGCAAACACATTGACCTTGAGAGCGTTGTTGATGTGTTTGCAAACAAACACTCGAGGAGGATGGAGCTGGACTCACTTGTCTATCCAGAGACATAAGATGTTGGACAGAACTGTCTTATGCAATGTAAATAAAGGTTTTGCAAAACTACATTTGTCTTGAGAAATTTTAATGTTACTCTAGGGGTCTGCAACCTTTTCGATACAAAGAGCCATTTCTGCTCCTTTATTCACTAAATTAAACGTGTCCGGAGCCACAACACCTGCTGCAACTGGGATTCTCAACTGGTGGCCCACGGACCACTTTAAGTTTGTTAGAGGACATTTTTCTGGCCAGCAGGAATGATTTATAAAACTAAAAATGTCTAATGATTTTTTAACATTTACTGATATTTTTACATTTTAAGATAAAATAAAAGACAAGATTCTTGTAAAGAAGGAAAAATTAATATAGTTTTGCCCAGTTTCTAAAAACTAAAACAAACAATGCAGGCCTATGTGATTTTTTTTTTTTTACTAGAAAAATTAAGTATCCTACTTAAAAGAAATAAAGCATAAAGTGAAAGTATGTTAACTCCTTGTAATGTAGGAAAACTGCTAAAACTAACCCTTCCAGTTATAAGAACCAATAAAATTCAGTTTTGGTCAAAGCTTGAAAGAGCTGCTGCAGAGGGACCCTGAGCTGCAGGTTGCAGACCCCTGGTCAATTGTTTTTGTGTACATGTGAATTGTATTGTTGTATTTTTCAATTTATTAATTTCATTCATAAAAAAACAATGTCTAACCACAAAGCAAAGTAAAAAGATTATTTATTTTTGCAATTGAAGTTATATTATTTGTTGTGGGGTTAGTTTGCATTTATGTTAAGGAGTGGTACTGTGCCTTTAAGAGGATGACGTCATTCGTTCTTCTTCGGTGGTATTTTTTTTCTGTGTATGTTCGGGTGGGACTCGGAGTACCGTGTCTCTGGGATGAGTTCTGAATAGAAGACTGGACACACATCCCCTCTCAGTGTGTTGCTCTTTCTCCACTAACAAAAACCACCTATTTGGTAAGATTTACCTCACACAGCATTGTTTTAACTAGCTAGCTAATTAGCTTGTTTACACGTTTGAAGTAACGTGTACCACCGCCAATGAACCAATCAGAGGTCCATTTTTTCTTCAAACGAACCGCCCCTCATAAAATCCTGGCTACGCCACTGGTGAGCATGCATAAGTGAATAAGGTTCCTCCAATGGAACATTCAGTAGCGACTGTGAAGCATCAGAGATCCGTCCCCCCAAAGCCCGAGGCAGACAAAAGGGCGATCAAAGCCCTAGACCCCAGGAAGGACCCCGAGCCCAGAGTCCCCAGGGCCACCCGAACAGGACGAGCCACTCGCCCACTCCCCAGATCCGACCAAGGGGAAGAACCGGACAAATCCTACCAGCGACCACATACAATGACCCCCCGGGGTCAAACGCGACAAATTCATAGGCCCCCACCGGAGCCCGCTGCACCGACGTAGCCCCAGGGCCGGTCACCGAGGCCCGGGCACCAGGGACGCCCACCCCTCAGGCCCAGACCCGACAGGACCAGAGGACACGAGCCCCACCAGGCAGCCACCAGGCCGAGCCGACAAACGCCCAAGCGCCCAACCCCAGATAGTGAGGGCCCCAAGCACGCCCGCAGGCAAAGGAACACCCACCAGGGGAACACGTGGCAGGAGCGCAGCACTAAGTAGCCTCAGATGTATCAGAGAGGGGGCAGTCCAGGTCCCTGGACTGCCTGACACTTAAACATTCATACACACTCATTCAAACCCACCCTCATCCTCACCCTCACTCACAGAAAGACAAACAATAACGACACGTTCCATTCATAATCCCGATGCACACTCTATACCCCCTAGGTCCAAGACATGTACCTGCTCCCTACATGGGGCAGCCCACATCCAAACCCAGGAGGTAGGCCCATTCATTCTGGGGTGGAGAGTAGCAGACATCCAAGATCCGGCCCACCCCGCGCCCTGCCGACAGGACAGGACAGGACACCCGAGTCCAAGCAGCCCCAGGGGGAGCGCACTGCCAGCCCCGCCCACGGCGAACCCGCAGGCCCCGAACCCCCCCACACCCCAGCACAACCCCTGACGGCCCACCCCCAGAATGTCCGCCAGGCAACCAGGGGGGTAAGAGAAAAATAAATAAATAATATATATATATATATAAATACATAAATAATATAAGCCAGCCACTAGGGAGCACAAGCCAGTGTATCTCTTGTGCCGGTCCCAAGCCCGGGTAAATGGTGAGGGTTGTGTCAGGAATGGCATCCGACGTAAAACACTTGCCAAAACCATAATGCGAGTTCATCAAAGTGAAACCATACCGGATCGGTCGAGGCCCGGGTTAACAACGTCCGCCACCGGTGCTGTTGACAAACAGGGTGCCGGCGGAAATTGTACTACTGTTAGTCGAAGACGCCGAGGAGGGAAACGTGTCAGGAGACAGAGGGAGAGGAGGAAAGTGAAGAATGTAGGACTGAGGGTTGCAACTCTAAATGTGGGGACAATGACAGGCAAAGGTAGAGAGCTGGCTGACATGATGCAGAGAAGAAAGGTAGATGTTTTATGTGTCCAAGAGACCAAGTGGAAGGGCAGCAAGGCTCGCAGTATTGGAGCAGGGTTTAAACTGTTTTACCATGGTGTGGATAGAAAGAGAAATGGAGTAGGGGTGGTCCTGAAGGAGGAGTTGGCAAAGAATGTAGTAGAGGTGAAGAGAGTGTCAGATAGGGTGATGTGTCTGAAGGTAGAAGTAGAAGGTCTGATGCTAAACATAGTCAGTGGTTATGCTCCACAGGTTGGATGTGATGGGGAGGAGAAAGATAAATTTTGGAAAGATTTGGATGAAGTGATAGAGAGTATTCCCAGGGAGGAAAGAGTGGTGATTGGAGCAGACCTGAATGGACATGTTGGTGAAGGAAACAGAGGGGATGAGGAAGTGATGGGTAGGTTTGGTGTCAAGGAAAGAAACCAGGAAGGACAGATGGTGGTGGATTTTGCCAAGAGAATGGAAATGGCTATAGTCAATACCTATTTCCAAAAGAGGGAGGAACATAGAGTGACCTATAAGAGTGGAGGAAGGAGTACGCAGGTCGACTACATTCTGTGTAGAAGAGGAAACCTGAGGGAGATTGGAGACTGTAAGGTTGTGGCAGGGGAGAGCGTGGCCAGAAAGAGTAAAATCAGAGAAGAAGACCAAATGGTGGAAGCTAAA
>JBBPBX010016632.1:26243-40312 GCA_038048925.1 Garcialebias charrua | reverse complement strand
TGGTCGTGCACCTCCCAGATTTTGAAGCTCCGCAAGCCTAGCGCGCGCACCAAATTGATTGACAGGTCGGGTAGGGACCTCACCGACAGCCTTCACGCCAGAGCCTGCAGCTGTCTGCGCCGCTGTGGTCGTGGAAACGGCGTCGCGACGCATGGAGGAATGTTTTTTATGTGATACAAAGTATTAAATTCCCCGAGCGAGCAGAAAGCCATTTGTTTTGTTGTGTGATTTCAAACAGTTCTTCTTCTACGGTAGATTTCTTCTTCTACACCCTTTCTTGCAACATATGCACAGGTTTTAGAGAGTACTGCCACCTGCTGGTCAGTAAAAGAACAGCACTTTGCCATGCGCTGCCGTGCCACACTATAAACGCATGAAGCCGCACGGCACAGTGCGCGCGCAGCACGCGCGCTCCAGCTTGCGGACCAAAGCGCGACTATATCCGAGCCTTAAGAGAGACAGGGCACACTGGTCAGCTACCTGTCAAACCTGTCTGCAGGCAGAGACCTTCTTCAAAGTAAAAGAGGAGCAGCTTCTGTTGGCTTTCAGGAAACAAGGTATTTTGGCAGTTTATTTTGTTCATGAAATCCAAAACCATATATAAGGGAGTGTAAGAAAATGTCATGTTGTGCAGCTTTAGGTATGGATTTAGTTTGAGAACATACTATTAAACTTTTTACTGAAGATAAAAAAGTAGTGTTCCTTGAAGGAAGTGCCTATTATCCATGACCTTGCATGCCAACATTTCAAACAAAATTCTCATGTGATCTGGTATTGCTTAAATTAGGTGTTATGGATGACTCTCAGCTACTACCACGCCAAGGTTTAGCTCAATATCTGTAAGAATAGAGTCAGAGTCAGAGTCAGAGAGAATTTATTGTCATTTGCACCGCATGTAGTACATGTGTTGAAAACGAGATTATGTACACAGGGTCCCAGTTACATCCAACAACAAATGCAAGAGAAAAACAATAATAACATCTAGGATTAACTAAGAGAGACATCAGCTAGTAATACACTAAGCCCTAATGTAGTAGAAAAACATCATTATAAACAGCAGCACGAACATGAGTCATTATGAGCAGATGGTCACAGATGAACGCAGCAACAAGAAACAGATCAGTATCAACATGATGTGACATTTTGCAGTGTTTATTCTTATTATTTATTTATTCATGAGTCTGACAGCCTCAGGGTAGAAGCTGTTCCTCAGTCTAGTGGTTCTACATTTGATGCTCCTCAACCTCCGTCCCGAGGGGAGTGGTGCAAAGAGTGAGTGTGCTGGGTGAGTGAGGTCTTTCATGATGCAGGTGGCTCTTTTTCTGCATCTGGAGGTGTAAATGTCTGTGATGGTGGGGAGACTGACTCCCACAGACTTCTGTGCAGCCTTCACCACTCTCTGTAGAGCTTTCCTCTCTGCAACTGTGCAGCCTCCATGCCACACGTTGATGCTGGAGCACAGGACGCTCTCCACTGCACACCTGTAGAACGAGGTGAGGACTGAGCTTCTCAGACCAGCTCGTCTCAGCCGTCTGAGGAAGTAGAGTCTTTGATGTCCTTTCTTGATCAGGCTGGTGGTGTTGTTGCTCCAGCTGAGGTTATCATTCAAGTGTACACCCAGGTACTTGTAGCTGGAGACCACCTCCACCGCAGATCCACCTATGTACAGTGGGGTGTGGGTGTGTTTGTTCCTTCTGAAGTCCACAATCATCTCCTTCGTCTTCTTCACATTCATGTGAAGGTTGTTCTCTTTGCACCAGCTCTCCAGGTGTTCCACCTCCTGTCTGTAGCTGGATTCATCATTATCTGTGATGCATCCCACCACAGCTGTATCATCTGCAAACTTAACAATATGACAGCCTGGATGTGTGGCTGTACAATCATATGTGAGCAGAGTGAACAGAAGAGGGCTCAGCACACATCCTTGAGGAGAGCCAGTGCTGAGGGTGATGGTGGAGGAGGAGAAGTTGTGGATCTTCACGGACTGTGGTCTGTTTGTTAAGAAGTCTAGTACCCAGTTACAGATGGAGGGGCTTAGTCCAAGTGTGGATAGTTTGTCTATCAGAGTTTGGGGGATCATGGTGTTGAAGGCAGATGTGAAGTCCACAAAGAGCAGACGCACGTATGAGTCCTTCTGATCCAGGTGGGTGAGAGCAGTGTGGACCACAGAGGAGATGGCGTCCTCTGTTGATCGGTTCTCGCGGTATGCATATTGATGAGGGTCCTCGCTGATGTTGACGGTTGTCTTGATGTGGGACATGACCAGTTTCTCAAAACATTTAGCGACTATCGGGGTGAGAGCCACCGGTCTATAGTCATTCAGACCAGTCACTGTGGAGCTTTTTGGGACTGGGATGATGGTGGCAGTCTTCAGGCAGGTGGGAACTGACTCCAGTGAAAGTGAGGTGGTGAAGACGTCAGCCAGCACCTCACAGAGCTGGTCCGCACATTCCTTCAGAACTTTCCCTGGGATGTTGTCTGGACCCGTAGCTTTATGAGGGTTGATCCTTCTGAGACTACCTCTCACTTCTGCTGCGGTCACTTTGAGGTGCTCCTCGTCTGGTGATGAGGTGAGTCTGGTGCTAGCTGGTCTGTTTGGATCTTCAAAACGTGCATAAAACTTATTGAGGGCATCAGGCAGGGATGGGTCCCTGGGGCATTGTTTGCTTTTGCCCTTGTAGTCTGTTAAGCATTTGATGCCCTGCCACATGCTCCGTGGATCATGTGAGATGAACTGACCCTCGATCCTCTGTGCATACGCGGCTTTGGCCTTCTTTATGCCATCATCCAGTTCTCTCCTGCACTTTCTCAACTCCTCAGTATCTCTAGACTTGAATGCAGTGTCCCTGGCTGCCAGCAGGGTGCGGACATCCTTATTTAGCCAGGGTTTTTGATTGGGGTAAAATTTAACATACTTTCTTATGGATACATTTTCAGCACATGTACTGATGTAACCCAGGACTGAGGAAGCATAAAGTTCCAGGTCAACTGAACTTCCATTCGTAGCTGCCTCTTTGAAGACAGACCAGTTTGTGTTTTCAAAGCAGTCTCTTAGCATGGGGGTACTATCTTGGCGCCACAATGTGATCTCTCTTTGTTCCGGCTTGGAACGTCTGAGTGGGGGTAGCTGTCTAGGGACCAATAACAGGGAGCGATGGTCGGAAGCCCCGAGCGGTGGGCGTGGCTTCGCCGTGTACGCCCCCTTCACATTCGTGAAGACTTGGTCTAGCGTCTTATTTCCTCGTGTTGCTGTGAAAACGTGCTGATTGAAGGTTGGAAGGATGACACGTAAATCCACATGATTGAAGTCCCCGGAGACAATGAAAAACCCCTCAGGATATTTACACTGCAGCGAGGTGAGTAAGTCATGAATTTCTCCCTGGGCGTCGTTGGCATTAGCATCGGGTGCTATGTAAACAGCGCTTATTATTATCGCTGAATAGTCGCGGGGGAGGTAATGTGGACGACATCTTATTGTTAAAAGCTCCACAGCAGCTGAGCAGATCCTGCTGATAACGGCACAGTTCGTGCACCAGTCTTTGTTAACGTAAATGCAGACGCCACCGCCTCGTGCTTTCCCCGTAGTCTCGATGCACCGTTATAACCATTGTTGTGCTAGCTAAGATTGATTAGCTGTGACTAAGGTTGACTCCAGTAGTTATTCAGTTAGATGATTAGTCCAATGATTACTTTATTTCATAAAACTGTCCTCTGGTTCATAAGATATCTTGCTAAAAGGCAAACAAACACATGCAGCCAATGCACGATTGTCTTCCTATCATGATGGGAGCCTTGTGTTTGAAGTTAAGTATAATTGTTAATGATTCAAGAAACTTCTGTCTTTAAACATAAAAAAGTGTAAAGAAAAAAGAGATCAAATTACCCAAGCTACTGTAGATGTGCCTTTTTACCTTGAGCATTATTCCATTTAATACATTTCAGTTCAGTTCTTTTCAGTTTGTTTGTATGGCACCAACTCACAACAGAAGTTGTTTCAGGGCACTGTACAAAAACATTTGCATACATAAAAAAGCCAATTAGTAAAAATAATGTATCTCTGGAAGCCAGCATATTGCATTGAATCTTCACTTTGTGGCAGTCTCCCATCCTGAACAAGCATAGTGGTAACAGTGGAAAGGAAAAACTCCCTCATAGCAGTATCAATGTGTCAGCCTCACAGACAGAAGTTGGAAGTTGGTTCCACAAGAGAGGAGCCTGATAAGTGAAAGGGCTGCTTTCCATCCTGCTTTTGGAAACTCTAGGAACCACAAGTGATCCTGCAGTCTGAGAGTGAAGTGCTCTGTTAGGAAAATATGGAACATTAATAAAGAAGAGAAGAGAAGCTAAAACTGGAGAGATATTGCTCCTGTCAACTCTCATTAAGACTCTGGCTGCAGCATTTTGGATCAACTGAAGACTTTTTTATGAAGTTTATGGATGCCCAGATAACAAACCATTGCAATAGTCCAGCCTACATGTGATTAAAGGGGACCACACATGCAAAATTCACTTTTTAATGTTTTTTTACTAAACTTTGGGTATTTACTTCATAAAAAAACAGTCCTTGTGCCAAAAAAATGCACCCAGTGGTTTATTTACTCTAAGTAGATTTATTTATTTTTGATAAATACACCAGGATTCACACTTCCTGCATTTATTGACGTCACAAGCCGCCAGCCAATCAGATCAAACCTGAGTCCAGCCCCTCACCTAGCAACCCCTGGTTAGGCTCAACCCACTTCTGTATTAAACACATGACTGTTGTTTTTCATGATTTCATCTCATCTTTTGTTTATATGTTCTTAATTTCATGTGTACAGCACTTTGTTGCAGCTGTGTTTTTTTAAATGGCTTTATAAATAAAGTATAATTGTTATTTTTATGTTTTAGTTCAATTTTTAGTGTATTTGCGATCGCTGCCAACGCGCAGCCGGCAAAAATTAAACGAGCGGACCACAGGCGGAAGGACCGGGTTCGACGGGACCCTCTTCCGGCGCGATGGAGCGGAGCTTCAACTGTACAGCCTTGCAGCAGCCTCGCAGCAGGCTCGCAGCAAGAGGACCTTCTCCTTACAGATTAATTTACGGGAGACACTTGGTGAACTTTGTGTTGTCTTCACTGGAACAGCGATAACTCCCAAAATCTCCGCGTGCTACGAGCGGAGCTGGCGAAAACCGGAAGAGGAACAAGCTAACATTAGCTTCGGATTCGGGTGGTCTAATGCTAAAAGGAGCAGCAAACTGCGGCGCGCTCAGACGGGTTTCGGTAAGTTATCTTAAGCTAACACTAACAGTAAGTCAAATGAGTAATAAAAAAAGAGCTAATTTTAAAACAACAACACATTACAGATACTGGCTGTTACAGAGGGCGTGAACAGATCGTTGAAGGGCGTGGACTTCAAGAAACCGGTCGTTCAAAACGAAAGTTAAAAATGGCAGAATTAAAAAGGGTATAATTGATTATCTAATAATTATTTTGTGCATTAAATTGAAGGAATAGGGTCTAGATAGCACAAAGAAATAACATAAAATTTTAAAAAATGCATCTGAGGTCCCCTTTAATGCATGAACCAATTTTTGTGCATCATTTTGGGAAAATATGTTTCTAATTTTGTTGATATTATGCAGATGGATGAAAGCGGTCCTGGTAACTTTTTGAAATTGGGGAGTTAAAAGACATGTCCTGATCAAAAATAACACAGATATTTATTACATTAGGACTGGAGGCCAGATTAATGCCATCCAGAGGAAGTGACAGACTTCAGAGTTTATTCCCAAGATGCTCAGGTCCAAAAACCACAACCTCTGTCTTTCCTGAGTTTACAAGCAGAAAGAAAAAGCAGCAATATTGTTTACATGTATTCCTCCCTCAGTTACACGTGTTGACCTTTGACTCTAAATCTCTCAAACAGTATATTACCCAGTCTTGCTGATAAAGAGCAGTTTGTTATTTACCCTCCTGTGTTCTCCCCTCCTCGGACACATACGTAAGAACATGCTCTGTATTTATTATGTAACCGACCTCAGCAGCTCTTTAGACTGTGTATTCGCTGCGAGGAGCAGGAGAGTGAAACAAAGCTGTTGTCTGCACACGAGCAAACCTCGAGCCAAACAAAGGAGTCAAACAAAGCAGACAGATACGTGTTCCAGACAGATAAACGGCCTGGTCTGCATGTCATGCAGCAATGTGTCATGAGGGCTTGTCAAATGAAATCCGGATGCTGTGGTTCAGGAAGCTGTACTTAGGCATGTCTCTTTAGATTCCTGACTGTTGGTTTGGTTGAATTCTGCTCCTCTTCAGAGATGTACTGAGCTCGTTCAAACAGAAATACAGTGGTACCTTGACTTATGAGTGTCACAACAAACAAGTTTTTCTATATATGAGCAGTCTCTTGGCTGATTTTCTGCTTTGCGTTGAGAGCTAAAATTCAGGTTACAAGCTAGCTTCAGATATCCCACTGGCCGCTAGTCTGGCAGCACAGTGTTTAGCACTGTTGCCTCACAGCAAGAAGGTCCTGGGTTCAATCCCCGGTTGGACCTGGGGTCTTTCAGTGTGGAGTTTGCATGTTCTTCTCGTGCTTGCGTGGGTTTTCTCTGGTTACTCCGGTTTCTTACCACAGACCAAAAACATGTGCTGCCTTCAGGCCCAGACCTGCAAAGACATATGTGATCTCAATGGGATTTGCCTGATTGAATAAAAATTAATAAATAGTTGGCATAGTGAACACAGCAGTGAACGCCGCAATATCCGCTCAGCATCTCATGTCTCACTTGTTCACTCTAAGCAGTTAGATTGTTGTGGAAGCAACACAGTGTTTTCCCTACCATTATCCAAGGAGGGCGCCCCACACAGTCAACAGAACTGAGCACCCTGCCTACCAAAATCCACCCCACCTCACGGCAGACAGCTCCACTAGGAGAGTGGAGATTGCAGCAGCTCTGCTCAGACTTGGCATTTGTACCATAACGCTTCACTACAACCCTCCCACCGACAACCACTGGCAATACAAATGTAGCGCTCTACTAACATCCCCTGCTCCACCATTGACAATCACTGACAATACAAATGTAGCGCTCTACTAACATCCCCTGCTCCACCATTGACAATCACTGACAATACAAATGTAGCGCTCTACTAACATCCCCTGCTCCACCATTGACAATCACTGACAATACAAATGTAGTGCGCTGCTAAGTGCAAAATGAATGCAAAGGACAGTGCTTTGGGTCTCTGGAACAGATGAATGGCATTTTAATTAATTTAAATGGGGAAAATTGATTTGACATGAGTAATTTGACTTACGAGCTATGTCACGGAACAAATTAAACTTGTAAGTCAAGGCACCTCTATGTCTGAAGCAGAGTCATAGAGAGAGAGAGTTGCGACACTCAAGCCAATACACGGTCACGTAGTTCATGCAGCTCTCAACAGTTCCAAACAGCTCATCGCTGTCAGTCAGTTTGAGCAGCTACTGGCGCAACAGAACACAAAAATCTACTTTTCTTATTTTGTCCGACGTCTTTCGGTAATTATTGAGCAGCAACAAACTGATTACTTAACTGATTATTGATTATTTCACTGACTATGTGTTTTATTAAAGCATTTTTAGACGTGGCAGATGCATTTATCATTACAGTGAAACGAGACTGTAAACACATTTGTTAGAAAAAAATGTCTATGCAATACAATGATCAATATAGCCATGTCAACAGTGTTTTATAATGTTACACATAAAAAAAAGAGTAACACCTATTATAAAGCTATTTCTGATGTTCTCCGCATGAGAATGCTCCACCTTGTCCTCCATGCCAGCAGTAAAGATCTGCTCCAGTTTACATGTACCTTAGATCTGGGATAAAGTCTTTATTTCTGCACAAGATTTAATTGCTCTTTTTTTTATAGCAACCAAGTACCTGGATAACAGAGTTGATTGTGCTTGTAGCCTGACTACTATTGTAAAATAGTAATTCACTGATTAAAATGTTAATTTAAATGAAACAGTTTCTAGTTAAAATCATAACAGGTGACAAAATAAGTGTTAATTGTGCAAAAATAAATTACCAAACAATTTATTATAAAATATGTAAAATTTAAAACAAGCTTTAATAAAGTACTTTTACTACTATTTAGACTGTTTATTAATTACATCATCTCAAGTCAGCAGGAGCAACATCATCATCATCACAAGTTACAACAACACAAACTGAGTGATGTAAGTTTCATCTGCACAAACATTTTCAATCAGGGCTCAAAAAGTTTAACTGTCAAAGAAATGTGCAAGGAAATAAACTAATATCACTCTACAGGCACATTTTGTGAGAGGGCACTTCACAAAGACACAGTCAGGCTGTGTGAGACTGAAGGAGGTTCCAACCATTTGCTTTCATCGCCCAGAACCAAATGAGAAGTCCAGCAGAACTTCCACTGACCAGTGATCACACATATTGTTCTAAAGTTCCTGTTTGTAGTTTTCTACATTCACCTTATAATCTTGCTGTTTTTGCCATTTTATTTTTGTTTGATTTAAAAAAAATAACCTGTATGCCTCTTTTATAACTGTCTATTGTTGTCACTGTTGTCATAATTCTTTGTTAAAATCAGCTCTCTCTTATAAATAAGTCCACAAGGCTCAATGGGATTAACCTGTATAAATAAAGGTTGAATGAATAAAGTAAACTTTGGTGTTAAGTAATACATAGGGATGGGGCAGATCCGATCCAGTATCGGTATCGGTATCCGATACCAGCATTATTTAAGTATCGGGTATCGGATCCAACCTGCCGATACTTTTCCGATCCAGTTTCAAAGAGCACTTGTGTTCAATCACAATCTGTGACTGCCCTTTTTAACATTGTGTGAGATAAACCCAATGAAGACACTCTTAAGCCTTACAATAGGGGGGTTCCCTATTGTAAGGCTTAAGAGTGTCTTCATTGGGTTTATCTCACACAATGTTAAAATGAATAGTTTGGGTGCAAAAGTTTCATTATACAGAGTCAAATACCTGAACAGTATCGGATCGGGAAAGTATCGGTATCGGTCGATACTGAGTTAATAAGTATCGGGATCGGATCGGAAGTGAGAAATGTGGATCGGTGCATCCCTAGTAATACACATCATATTTTTATTGAACAATACTCTTCATGCTAACAGTGCCATTGTAATTTCAGAGATTGAGGAGAAATAGAAGTGAGGTGAGTGAGATGAGGGAAAGATGAAAATGTAGTCTCAGAGGACAGGGACACGCCAGGAACTGATGAGACAGGATCAACAGGACCAGGAGGATGGATCAACAGGCGATGCAATCAGGGAACAGAGATGCAAAACCTGAGGGAACAATTAGAACACAAAAAAATTACATAAGCAGGATAGAAGAACTTCAGACAAGAAAATTAACACAGTCCTGCGAAGAAAAATGTTAATGAAAATAAATTCTGCCTTATTTTTTACAAAAGATCAGATGAAGGCAATTGACATGAAGAATAACTTCCCAGTTCCATCTGAAAGTTTAACAAGTTTTTTTTGTTACCGTCCTACAGTTTATTGATGCAATCTCATCTCAACTTGACCCATAATTACCATACACTAAACTAATAATATAAAACTAATGTAAATTAACTGTCCTGCAGTAAATACCAACTTTGTGAAGGTTATGGTGTTAAAGTAATTGTATTCAAACATCTTGTCTTGTTTAAGACAGAAAATGAGATCTTGTACCTTTGTGATGCTTTGCAACATTCAGCAGTTCACTGAAGTCATTCTTCTGTGGTTTACCTGGAAAACATAAAAAATTACTCATCTCCACAATCACGTTTTTCTTTAATGATAATGTCACAATTTATGCTGCAGTCTTTGACAAAGGATCTATAACTTTAAATTAAATATGTCAATCTCAGGAAAAAAAAAGGCTATATAGTTGAGAGTTCAGTAACTGGAATTACCATAAAAATAATTTAAAAAAATTCAACTGTCAAAATTTAAGCTGTAATGAATATTTTAAAACGCTGAATTAGACAGAAATAGATCAGTTTAAACCAGTCATGATGGCAGAGCTAGCTGCAGTTAAAACACAACTAGCAGTTTAACATGTTTAATTAACAAAAACTGGCAACATGAAGTATTAATGTTGCCAGTTTTGGGGGCGGCCGTGGCGTAGTGGTAATGGCAGTCGTCCCCCAATCGGAAGGTTGGCGGTTCGAATCCCGGTTCCCCACACTATGTGTTGTTGTGTCCTTGGGCAAGACACTTAACCCCGAGTTGCTCCCGGTAGGACTGGAAAGCACCTTGCATGGTAGTCTGCCGCTACCGGTGTATGAATGTGTGTAGCATTCAATGTGTGTAGCACTTTGAGATTTTCACTAATGAAAAGTGCGTTATAAATTGAATTAATTATTATTATTATTATTAAACTGGTACAGAACAGTCAGCTAACGCTTCACAATAGCAAAAAAAACAAATTGTCATCAACTTACCGGAGAAAACACGTCTGAAACACCAAGAATAAACTATGTTCAATGCTAAAACCGCTGCTGTTTGGAACTAGTTGCCGCTCCATGACCCACGTGACTTCCACATTCCATTATTTCTATGGGAGTCTATGGGAGTGTCACAACTCTCTCTTTATAGGGCTCTGGGGCCTCATGTACAAAGACTTGCGTAGATTTCTTACTGAAAAGTCACGTACGGACAAATCCAGAAAAGTGTCCACGCACAAAAAAATCCAGATTTATCAAACTGTGCGTACACCGGAATCCACGCACATTCCTTATGTACAACACAATCAACGTGGAATTCAGCGCACATGAGAGAGTGGCCGACTCCGCCCTTGACACGCCTCCGTATGAATATGCAAAGTCATTCAAATATGCCATGCACGACAGGAATGTCGTCTCTGCTCCATTGCAAATCATGTCGGAACGTGGAAAAAAGAGGAACTTCACGGACTGTGAACAGAAATCACTTCTGAGTGAGGCAGAGAAGCACGGAAAAAGGCTTCATTCGGCACGCACAGTGCAAAACAAACCATCCACTTTTAAATAAGAAGTTGACCAAGCTGATCTAACATGCCTGTATAGCTTAGTGGCGAACGCGCCCGCCCTTCGTCCCAAAGGTCGTGAGATCGACTCCCGCTTGGTACAATGTTTTTTTTTTTTCATTCCAGATTTAAAGACCACAGGAAAACTATTGAATGAAACAACAAGAAATAGAACAATACATGAAATGAAAGGAAGCAGACGATTTATTGTTTTGTAAATAGTTTTCATGTGTATTTCAATCTGGAACGAAAAAAAAAAGAAAAACGTTGTACCATGCGGGAGTCGATCTCACGACCTTTGGAACTAAAGGCAAGCGCTTTACCCACTGACCTAAACGTAGGCGTGTTAATACACCTTGGTTAACTTCTTATCTAAAGAAATTACATCTCATTGTTGTCAATATTGTTGCCACTATCTGGCGCATGCTTTTATATCCACTCATCTAATTGCGTCCATGTGGATGTAATAATCGTTAATCATGTGTGTTTGGTGGGATTTATGATTGTTTTCACATCGTGGACACGGTTTCACAGATCACCTGTAAGTGTCGCCAAAGGAACAATAACCACAGAAACGTGCGTACGCCAACAGGGGAGCAGCCGTGGATTTCTACGTGGATGCGCAGATATTCCCGTTCATATCAGATTTGATACATACGCCACTTTGCGTGGAAAGTGACGTGCGCAATGTTTTTGTGCGCACGCATGGTTGATACATGAGGCCCCTGGTCTGAGGGAACAAAACTAAACACAGAGGGATGATGTACTGGTATAATATTCAATTGAATTGAATAACCGCAGATGGAGAGGATTTGAGCCACGGTTATAGGTGGTTTTCTTTATTTTTAAGCTGTAGATTTTTAAAGTAGGTGGATTAACTTATCCATCATCTTTACCCGCTTCTTCCTTTTTTGGGTCACGGGGGGTCACTGGTGCCCATATCCAGCAGTCACTCTGCGAGATGTGGGGGACACCATGGACCGGTCACAAGTCTATCACAGGGACATAAAGAGGAAAACGAGACAAACAACTATTCAGGTTAATTTATCATTCAGACTAAGTTGAAACACTTACATGACTCTCAATATTGTCATCACCCACTGCAGAAGGGTGGGTTCATTTTTACGTCTGTTAGCAAAATATCGAACAAACCACTGAATAAAAAAAAAATCATTTTATAGATGGCCTCCCTTCTCATCTTACAGCCATCCTCTTCACACCATTATGATAAAAAAAAAATAGGAAAGAAAGAAAGGAAAGACAGAAAGCAAGACTACAAAACATAACAATTATCCACAAAAAGAGCACAAGGCAAACACACCCGACCGCCGTCTGCAACCCTGCAAAGTACATAACAGCAACAAAACACATATGCATAAAAGACCCATAACATTCATGACTTTGCAGTAGATTTCTATAAATATATATATATACCTATATCTACAAATACTGTATATACATACATACATATACATTCATATGCAGTCATAAACAGTACCCATCTACATATCTACATATGATATGTTCACTTATATCCCGCATCCATTTGTGTGTGGTTGTGAGCATGCATAAGTGAATAAGGCTTCTCTAATAGAACATTCAATAGCGACCGTGAAGCATCAGAGATCCGCCCCCCAAGGCCCGAGGCAGATATATAGGGGACCAGAGCCCAAGACCCCAAGAAGGACCCCGAGCGCATAGCCCCCAGGGCCATCCAAACATGACGAGCCACTCACCCACCCCCCTGATCCGACCATAGGGTAGAACCGGAAGACCCCCACCAGCGACTACACACAATGACCCCCCCGGGGCCCACAGCGACATACTCACAGGCCCCCGCCAGAACCCGTTGCACCGGCGTAGCCCAAGGCCTAGGCACCACTGAATTAATTCTAATGAAATTCTCAAAAAGGAATCATTGGACGCACCATTTGTGCGAACTTGTCGTTTTTCGGCGAAATTCATCGATTTCAAACTAGAATATGTCAATTACGTGAATCATGTGGATTTTTTTTTTCGGGGTGGGGTGGGGGATCAGAGGCATGGTGGATGGCATCATTACCTTTTAAGAAACAGTGTTCCTCCTCGGCACTGATCAATTTTTGGCAGACCATCACTTTTTGGCATCACAACGACAGTTGTTAACCGGGGGGTGGTGTGTGGTTAGGACACGGGTTATGCATGATAGAAGCAGAATGCTACATAACTAGCATCTTAGCTAGCACATCTATATTGCACACCACTAGCTTAGCACTACAATAATGTTTGAACGAGGTGTCTGTCTGCTACATACACCAAGATTTTGCTCGAAGATTTGAAAATCCAGCTGATGGTGTTATAGAGAACACTTTGACAAAGAAAAATGGTGTTGAGGAGAAAGAAGCCAATTTCTTGAAAGTAAATTTGTTAAAATCAGTGTATGATGAAGGTGGAAAAGAAAACAACGGGAGAAGGGAGATGTATGTTATTCCAAGTGGATCGTGAAGAAAAGGGGAATAAAAGTTATAAAGTGATAGAAACTGAAAGTTATGCACCATAACTCATGTTCCCTGAAGGAAGGGAACGAGTTGCAACATATGCTATGGGAATTGCGCCCCCGCGCGATTACCTGAAGGAATACATTCACGCCTTTACGGCAGGGGCGTCAGCGTCGCGCCAGAGGCCCCGCCCTCTGGGTACTTAAGCCGCTGACGCCCATCCATCAATCTCCAAGATGCACTTCACCGAGCTTTCAGCATTGAAAAGGGCCAAGTATGTTGCACCTCGTTCCCTTCCTTCAGGGAACATGAGTTATGGTGCATAACTTTCAGTTCCCTTTCAGTCATGTCTCTCGGTGCAACATATGCTATGGGAACGTAATTCAATCACGCCCTTGAAATGCTCAGTAAAATGCATGCTAGTGTGAACGTCTGCCTCTATTCAGCAGGCATCTCAAGGCTGCTTTCTACTGTGTGTTAGAAAGGACAGCCTGAGTGACATCACACGCAGTAACATCCAAACTGTAATTGCTTTGCAAAAGTGTTTAATGAGCTCC
>JBBPBX010016631.1:35087-47895 GCA_038048925.1 Garcialebias charrua | reverse complement strand
TATATATATAAAATTATTTGTCTATGATGGACTGGAGACCTGTCCAGGTGTCCCCCGCCTCTCGCACAGTGATGGCTGGACATGGACATCAGTGACCCCCGTGACTCTTAAAGGAAGAAGTGGGTAAAGATGATGGATGGATGAATTATTTGTTCCTAGATTTTTCTTTTTTTTTATTGTTTTAGAGAAATCCAGGCAACTAAGCTAATACTGGTAATTTAAGTTACAGAATTTAATGCATTCCTGTATAATTTGTTCCTATTTTTGGTATAAATATCAAATGATGCAAAAAATTTGATACATTACAGAACCTAAAATTATTGTTTTAAATAAATGTTCTATTTGTTTACATTGTTGTTTATTCTTTTCAGCTTGTCAGTTACAAAACTGAAACTAAAATTATGACCATTTTAATAGAAAAATCGTTTCTGAATCAAAAATCGATTTTGAATCGAATCGTGATCCCAAAAATCTGAATCGAATCGATTCTCCAGACACTGAGAGATTTGCACCCCTACTGCGTGAAGTTAATGATGTCCAGTTAACCAGTGAATACAGGGTGCAGTGGTGGGTATGATAATCCCAGCCAGTTATGAATCTTAGTGCACCATGATAGACAGCATCCAACATCCGCAGGGTGCTTGTAGGAGCATAATGTCACCGTAATCAATGGAGGGGAGGAAAGTCACAGATACAAGGCATTTCCTAGCATTCAGTGTTAGACATGATCGGTTTCTGAAAAAGAAACCCAGTTTAACTTTCAGTTTCCTCACTAGGTTTTCCACGTGGAGTTTAAAAGAGAGATGCGAATCGACCAGGATACCCAAATATTTATAGGAATCAACAAACTCAAAAGGGACACCATGACCATTTGAGGATAAAATCAGAGGAAGAACTGCTGGGACCAACTTCCTACTTGAAAAACATCCCTTTGGTTTTATCAGCATTTAGGACAAGTTTGAGACAGAACAAATCTGACTGGATGATGCCAAAAGCGGATTGCAAACGCTGGAAAGCCTTAGCTACTGTTTTAGCTCAACAGTAAACAACTGTGTCATCAGCGTAGAAATGTAAGGATGCATCAGGGATGCTCTGACCTACATTACCTATGTAGATTGTAAAGAGGGTTGGTCCTAAGACTGAGCCTTGTGGTACACCATTGTTGATTGTTAAATAACTGGAAGAAGTACCATTATGTTGAACACATTGCCTCCGATCGGAAAGATAGTTAGTAGATCGGAAAGATAGTTAAGTGTCCTGACCAGCTGCATCACGGTGTGGTTTGGTGCATGTACTGCATCCTGCCGCAAGAGCCTCCAGCGCATCGTGAGAGCAGCTGAGAAGATTGTCGGCACCTCCTTCCCCTCACTGCAGGACTTACACAGCAACCGCCTCACTCGGAAAGCCCTCTGCATGGCAGGTGATCCCACACACCCACTACACAGCTGCTTCAGCCTGCTGCCATCAGGGAGGAGACTGAGGAGTCTCCAGGCTCGAACCAGCAGACTGAGAGACAGCTCTGTTCATCAGGCAGTCAGGATGCTAAACACTCTGCCTGCTCTGCCTCCCCTCCCACTTGTACTGCCTTAACACAAAAAACTTTCACACACCACCACACAACACAAAGATTTTAACACTGGACTCTGTGTCATCAAAACGGGTTATTCACTCAACTCACGGTCATGTGCTCATTCAGTTTGCACTACTTCTCATATTTGCACTAATGTTTGTATTACATTACTGCCTATAGTCATACTACTGTTTACATTCTACTGTTTACATTTATTACTACTGTTTACATTTATTACTACTGTTTACATTTACACTACTTTTTATATCTACACTACTGCTGATATATATATTCTTTTTACTAGCCTTATTGCATATGCCACTTTACCTCTATACCAATATCAACTACCTCATACATATACTGTGTACATTAACTTCATATGCTGCTTTGTCACTCTTTTACAAATGTCAATGCCAGAACCTTCATTTTATTTTATAGATATACTTTTTATACTTTTATACTACTATGCAAAAACTCAGGACAGTATTACACTTTTATTATTTCATTTTATGCTTATGTTTATTAAATGTTTTAGTGTTTTAGTGTTTAAATGGTTACTGTTGCACCGAGGGACTGAGAGAAATGCAATTTCAATCCTGTGTATGTCCTGTACATATTGCAGTTTTGACAATACTGTAAAGTTGACTTTGACTTTGATAGTTAGAAAACCAACCAATGGTGTTGATCTGAGAAACCGATTTCTGAGAGTTTATGACACAAGATGTTATGATCCACAGTGTCAAAAGCTTTAGACAGGTCTAAGAAAAGTGCAGCACAATAATCCTTAGCATCCAATGCTTCAACAACGTCATTAAGAACCTTCAGAGAAGCAGTTGTTGTGCTGTGTTTTTTCCTGAAACCAGATTGATGGAGAGGTAAGATGTTAAATGAGTCCAGATAATTTTTGATTTGAGAGTTTATCAGTTTTTCTAGAACCTTGGCTAAAATGCAGAGTTTAGAGATCGGTCGATAATTGTTCAGTGAGGTGGGGTCACCTCCCTTCAGCAAAGGAAGAACAAAGGCTGTTTTCCAAGCATCCGGAATGGAGTTTTGGCTTATGGACAGATTAAAGATGTGGGTCACAGGGACTGAAATGATATGAGCAGCCAGCCTTAAGAAATAAGGTGGAAGTTCATCTTGTCCTGCAGATTAAACTAGATGCCCACTCAGAATTTTCTTTAGGTTGGTTTTATTTCTTGTTTGTTACACAAAGAAAAATATTGATCATCTTCTTAGTGGTGATGTTTTGTTGATATATGTATAAAACCTCTAAATTACTTTTAGTTTATTGGCTGTAAGACAACAAATCAGAACAAATGGAGGGTGAGGTGAATACTTTTACAAACCTCTGTTGATAAAAAAAACCATAAATAAATAAAAATACTAAATTCTTAAAAATGCATTAAACGTTTATGCCCTAAATTCATTTTTAACAAAAGTCAATAATGAGGATAATTTAAACACCAAAATTTAAATTATTAATTTATTTTTAGTTGTAACTTTTCTCACCTTGAACAAGATCCAGATCAGCAGAGTTGACAGAAGGTTCTGGAGACCTGAAACACACGGAGAGTTTATTTAGAACTCCGTTAACAAACAGAAACTTTCAGCTTCTCAACTTTCTGTCACTTTTTCTCCCAATGCCTTTTGCAAAAATCATTTTATCTCTTTTCCATCATTTTCAGGGTCATTTTCTCAGATTTCCTAAAAAATCTTTACAGTTTTGTTTCTGTGTGTACTTGTATATAGAACATAGCTTGAAACCACAATAAACTGTGGGAAAATGTTCTGTTCTCTGTTGTAAAGTTCACTACTGTGAGTCACTTTACTGTATTTTTATTTAAAATTATTTCTGTAAAGAGGCAATAAAACAAAGTAAGCTGTACCATAAAGTAAAATACAGCAATTGTACTGTAAATTTAAATACAGGAATGGCACTGTAAAGTAAAATACTGCCGTGGTACAGTAAATAATGATACTGTAAAGTAAAATACAGCAATAGTACTGAAAATAATTATACTGTAAAGTTAAATACATTATTGAAACTGTAAAGTGAAATACAGCAGTGGTACTGTAAATATTGAGACTGTAAAGTAAAATACAGCAATAGTAGTGTAAATAATCATACTGTAACGTTAAATACATGATTGATACTGTAAAGTATAGCAGTGATACTGTAAATATTGTGACTGTAAAGTAAAATACAGCAAGAGAACTGTAAATAATGATACTGTAAAGTTAAATACAGTACAGCATAGATACTGTAAAGTAAAATACAGCAATAATACTGTAAATAATGATACTGTAAAGTTAAATACAGTATTGAAACTGTAAAGTGAAATACAGCAGTGGTACTGTAAATATTGAGACTAAGTAAAATACAGTAATAGTAGTGTAAATAATGATACTGTAACGTTAAATACATGATTGATATGTGAAGTATAGCAGTGATACTGTAAATATTGTGACTGTGAAGTAAAATACAGCAATAGTAGTGTAAATAATGATACCGTAATGTTAAATACATGATTGATACTGTAAAGTATAGCAGTGATACTGTAAATATTGTGACTGTAAAGTAAAATACAGCAAGAGAACTGTAAATAATGATACTCTAAAGTTAAATACAACATGGATACTGTAAAGTAAAATACAGCAATAATACTGTAAATAATGTTACTGTAAAGTTAAATACAGTTTTGATACTGTAAAGTAAAATACAGCAATAGTACTCTAAATAATAATACTAAAGTAAAATACAGCAGCAGTGTAAATAATTATAATGTAAAATAAAATACAGCAATATTCCTGTAAATAAAGTACTTTGTAAATGATATTGCAAAGTAAACTATTTTACAGTGCAATAATTTGTTTAAATTAGTAGTTTTGTTGCAGTTTCTCCTTGAGGTGGCTGTCAGATTATCAGTGATGTTACTTCCTGTTCAACTAGCTGTGTTTGACTCATAAAAAAACAGGTTAGCTTCTTATTTACCACAGCCAGGTCTTTAAATGGCCGCCAGTCTCTCAGCGTCACAAATAGAACAACCTCTGACTGACAACAAGCTCCTGAGTGCATTCTCGCAGGAAAAAAAAAAAAATCACTAACTGCTGCTTTAAAATGAAAAATATGTATTTTTAAAAAGTTTACATATACTATCTATTCAGCGTATTTTTGTACAGAAGTTCAACAGTGACAACACTAGGACTCTTTAAAAACATAATTTATTTAGTAGTTTTTTTTCAGGTTAAAATGTGCATCTTTATTTATTTTTTTAACAAACAAACGTGTAAAAAGTCACCTTTAAACTTGATCTTTGGTCATACAAACGTGCACAAGATGTGTGCACGCTACACGAACAGAACAGGTGCAGCGACATGGCAGGTAAATAAAAACAGTCGTCGCTGAACGTGACTGAAAGGTTTGATTCTCCTCTCGGCCTCAGAGGCCTTAAAGCCAGAGCTCGGGTCAGATACTCACCGCCGGCAGCCGTCATGTTGGTTCTGCACGAGGAGCCTGTGTCTGTGTTTGATGGTGGTTTCCCTCAAATCAGAAAGAAAAAAAATTATCTCACGGAAACTCTCTCCCCCTGCCCTCAAATCACATGAGAGACAAAACCACAACCTAAAGCATGTTTTTTTTTTCATGAAACAAACCTGTAAAGGTTTGTTTAAAGCTCAACCAGACAAAAATGAAATATATTTGATGCATCTAGCATTAGGGGTGCGAATCTCTCAGTGTCTGGAGAATCGATTCAATTCTGATTTTTGATGCACCGATTCAATTAAAAATCGATTTTCAATTCTTAAACGATTTTCATTCCAGGATTGATTTTCGATTCTGACTCGATTTTCGATTCTGAAACAATTTTCGATTCTGAAACGATTTTCGATTCTGAAACGATTTTCAATTGAAATCATGAAAAGATTAAACAATAATGTAAACAAATAAAACATTTATTTAAAACAATAATGTATGCTTGTAGCAAACATTAATAATGTCAAATAATACAGTATAAATACAGCAGCCTGAATTGTGAGCAGATGGGTATATGAATAGAATGCAGCAGCTTTAATCGGGTCCCGGAGGTCACTGGTGCCTATATCCAGCAGTCACTGTGCGAGAGGCAGGGGACACCCTGGACATGTCTCCAGTCCATCACAAATAATTCAAAATACAAACATAAACAAAGATTTCAGCCTACTGTATTGCATAAACATTTAACTCAAAATAAAATAGACTTCAAAATCATATTGCATTCATCCATGTTTGATGGATTTTGTTTAAGATTTGTTTGGTAAATGTTTTCAACAACAGCCATCTATCCATCATCTTTACCCGCTTTATCCTTATCGGGTCCTGGAGGTCGTTCGGGTCAGATTTCTTCTTCTTTCTGCCACCTTTCATTTTATGTATTCTTTCATATACTATGAGATATGGTTTTATTTTCTTTATCTTTTGGGTTTTAATGTAAAAAAACAAACAAAAAAATAAACGATTTTTGGGGCTTTTAGGATCGATTCTGAATCGCCAGGACTAAGGATCTAGATTCTTTAAAAAATCGTTTTTTTTTCCCCTGCACCCCTATCGAGCATGTTTCCTATAAACCCAAAGGCTATGATAACAGTTGTAAAGGTTTACTCTCGGTTTCTATAGCAGGGACTACCTGAGAGTCAGCAGGTGGATATGAATCATTATGTAAATTACATGTTTTTATCATACATGTTGGTTCTCCCTTGTTTTGCGTAGCATCATTTGTGTTTATCTGGGTCCTGGACAGAAGCTGAAGTTTTGCTTGAAGCCCTTTTAAAGTAGGTCTGCAGACATCTGCACACCTGGATCTCTGCGGTTGCGGTTTGGGCGCTTTCACTTACAGCAGCTCTAACCACATGGCTCGTTTAAATTTTTTTTTTTAAGTTACACCATTCACAGTTTTGACAGTTTAATCCGATCACGTTAAACCTTTCTGGAGCTGACCGACGTCAAACAGGACCAGGACGTTTTCGGCCACTTTCCTCGAGCTGGAGGAGCTGCTCGTTGCAACAACGAACAAGCTCAGGCGTGAAAAACAGGAAATCAGAACAATTCCCTCTGATCTTATACCACTTCCCTTACCTGTACCGTGCAGGGCACAGACATACGTGCAGGGGACAAACACACAGAGTTGCACGCTCTCAGCAAACCAGCTCAACCCACTGAGTTCCCTGCAGATGTGTTTTCATCTCATAGTCCTGAAAAACAGAAAATAAGACCTCTCGTTCTTGTGCAGCTTCACACACGAGAAGATTTTAAATAAAGAAAACATCAGAAGTTGTATTTAAATACGTTCAAAGGCTCTCCACCTACAAACAGGATTCCAAAAAAGTTGGGACACTAAAAAAATTATGAATAAAAACTGAATGCAATGATGTGGAGGTGCCAACATCTAATATTTTATTCAGAATAGAACACAAATCACAGATCAAAAGTTTAAACTGAGAGAATGTATCATTTTAAGGGAAAAATATGTTGTTTCAAAATTTCATGGCATCAACAAATCCCAAAAAAGTTGGGACAAGTCCATTTTTACCACTGTGTGGCATCCCCCCTTCTTCTTACAACACTCAACAGACGTCTGGGGACAGAGGAGACCAGTTTCTCAAGTTTAGAAATAGGAATGCTCTCCCATTCATGTCTAATACAGGCCTCTAACTGTTCAATCGTCTTGGGCCTTCTTTGTTGCACCTTCCTCTTTATGATGCACCAAATGTTCTCTATAGGTGAAAGATCTGGACTGCAGGCTGGACATTTCAGTACCCGGATCCTTCTCCTACGTAGCCATGATGTTGTGATTGCTGCAGAATGTGGTCTGGCATTATCTTGTTGAAAAATGCAGGGTCTTCCCTGAAAGAGATGACGTCTAGATGGGAGCATATGTTGTTCTAGAACCTGAACATAGTTCTCTGCATTAATGGTGCCTTTCCAGACATGCAAGCTGCCCATGCCACAAGCGCTCATGCAACCCCATACCATCAGTGATGCAGGCTTCTGAACGGAGCGTTGATAACAACTTGGGCTATCCTTGTCCTCTCTGGTCCGGATGACATGGCGTCCCAGTGTTCCATAAAGAACTTCAAATCGTGACTCATCTGACCACAGAACAGTCTTCCATTTTGCCACACTCCATTTTAAATGACCCCTGGCCCAGTGCAAACGTCTGAGCTTGTGGAGCTTGCTTAGAAATGACTTCCTCTTTGCACTGTAGAGTTTCAGCTGGCAACGGCGGATGGCACGGTGGATTGTGTTCACTGCTGTTGAGGTGTGAGGTGTCAATTTACATACAGTAGGATGTGTGTGTGTCTTAAAGGAGAAATGAAAAGTGTTTTTAAGCTAATAGTAGTCTAATGAAAAGCATAAAATAAGCTTGTTGAGAAAATTTCACAAGTCAAAAATGTCATCCTAACTCAAATTTAGACTTTGCAAAGTGAAAAAATTCTCATCTGGTGTTTTTGACCCCCCTCCCTCTGCTTGCTCTCCGTCCCCTGAATATGACATAGGCAGTGCAATGGTCGTCCCTCATACAGTAATATTAGTGTGTGTATCTAGTATTTTTTCAACTTTCATCATTTTGTAAACCGCCCCCTAGCTTATAGACTGTAGTTATGTTATCATTCACAAGAGTTTGTATATATTTTTTTGTTTATGTAGTGTTTTGTAGTTCTGTTTGTGTTAATAAAAAAAAAAAATCTAGTAGTGGACAAAAAGGTTTCAGTGTGTAGCAATTAGGGATGCAGCAAAAAAAATCTATTTTTTAAAGAATCAAGATTCTTAGTCCTGGCGATTCAGAATCGATTCTAAAAGCCCCAAAATAGATTTTAAAACTTTTTTAAAATTTTATATTGTATTTTTACCGCTCCTGTGCATTCGGCCGCTGTAGAATTTTGGCCGTGTAGGGCCACCGTAGTTAGTTAGCCAGGCAGCTCCCAATGGAGCCTGCTAGCAAGGAGGGAGACCCTGCATGTTTCAACTTGCTCCTTCATCTTTAAAAATCATTTTAGATCCTACTATGTTCTGTGGAATACAGAGCTTAACAAGACATTGGTAACTGTTTCAGGACATTTTCAACACCCCCACTTCCATGTTAGCATACGGCGCTAGCATGCTAACGTTAGCATACGGCGCTAGCATGCTAACGTTAGCATGCGAAGGCTATTCGTATTTCCAGGATAGAAATGCCCATTAATGCACTAAATCACCAAACTGTTTTTGACAAACTTAAGTGATATCCTTCAGATTCAAAAAAGTCTTCTGCTTCCATTTTAAATGACAGACAAGAGGACAGTAATGATGGGTTTATAGCTTCAGTGTTATTGTAAGATAGCAAAGGAGGTCTTAATTGTGTCATAAAAGTGCGTCCAGAAAATTACTACAGAAATCACTGCACTTCGGCATGTAGCAGGAAAAATGTAAAAAAACTATTTCTTTAAGCTACTGACTTGAAAAAAGCATACTAAGTATGTTTATGTGTGTTGTTTACTATATGAAATTCTTGTTATATCGATTTTTTCAGATTTGATTACATTTCTCCTGACACTGAACTTTGAATGTGTCACATGTATGTGTTATCTCAAATATGTGTGTTTGCTTTCAATTTACATAGGTTGGTGCGTGTCACCTCAGTCTGTTTATAACCTTCACTCACTCACAGCCTGCTCATTGAATTGAAGCTCCCCGGATGGGAAGCGAAACGTTTTCTGTTACAAATAAAGTCCAGTTGTTTCTGTATTGAACGCCTTTTTTGATTCTATCATGTCCTGGCCGACTGAGAATCTTCACCAGCATACAGTATTATGTTCACTGACGATGCTTTCTGGAAGTATTCCTGAGCCCATTCTGTTATTTCCTTGACAGTGGCATTCCTGTTTGAGGTGCAGTGACGTTTAAGGGCCCGGAGATCACGAGCATCCAGTAGAGTTTTATGGCCTTGACCCTTACGCACAGCGATTGTTCCAGATTCTCTGAATCTTTTGATGATGTTATGCACGGTTGATGATGATAACTTAAAAGTCTTTGCTATTTTACTCTGGGTAACACCATTCTGGTATTGCTGCACTATCTTTCTGCGCAACAATGGTGGAATTGGTGATTCTCTTACCATCTTGGCTTCTGAGAGACACTGACACTCTGAGAAGCTCTTTTTATACCCAATTATATTGTCAATTGACCTAATAGTGTTAATTGGTCTTCCAGCTGTTCGTTATATGCTCAATTTACTTTTTCAAGCCCCTTATTGCTTCTTGTCCCAACTTTTTTGGGATTTGTTGACGCCATGAAATTATGAAACAACATATTTTTCCCTAAAACGGTTCATTCTCTCAGTTGTAGTGATATACCTTTTGATCTGTGATTTGTGTTCTATTCTGAATAAAATATTAGATGTTGGCACCTCCAAATCATTGCATTCAGTTTTTATTCACAATTTGTTTAGTGTCCCAACTTTTTTGGAATCTGGTTTGTACTTATGCTGGTCCTAATATGTCATTGCTTCATTCTACTAAAAGTTGGTGTGACATGTGAAAACTAATTACATCAAATAATTGTATATTACATTTTTCACCTAGGATATTTCCATTATCTTTTACAATGCATTCTAGGACAATGACCCACATCGGTTATATCCTGATGCATGCTCAATAATCTTACAACGTAACCTAACTAACATCGGTTGTAGTGGAGATTAAAACAAAAGGAGTACCGTAATTAGTCCTTAGACTAAATATATGGGTCGAAACAATGTGATCAACTTGTGATGTTTTATTAATTAGCTCTGGATCTAGTACATAAGTACTCACTGGACATGTACCTAGAACTTAAGGGTACATAGCAGGTATTTACTGGTTACATAGCAGGTATTTACTGGTATCTGCTACGTAACAGGTACTAATATGATCCTGTCATGTACTAAGTAAGAACCCAGTACCTATAGTTATTTATCATCTACAAATTATGAACCCAGTACTTACAGAGTATGTAATGTACCCAGCATTTACAAGTTACTCTCCTGGTACTTACCAAGTAAGGGTCCACTATCTACAAGGTATGTACCTGGTAATTCCAGAACATATTTCTGATATTTACAGGGTATGTACTTGGTACTTACAAAGAATGTTCCTGGTGTTGACAGGGTTTGTACTTGGTCCTTACAGTCCTGGTACTTCCAGTGCATGTACCTGGTATTTACAGAGAATGTTCCTGGTATTGACAGGGTATGTGTACCTTGCACTTCGAGAGTATGTACCCAGTACTTCCAGAGCATGTACCTGGTACTTCCAGAGTATGTTCCTAGTATTTTCAGGGTATGTATCTGGTACTTGCAGAGCATGTCCCTGGTATTGACAAAAAAATTTCCTGGTATTGACAGGGTTTGTAAAGTCAGTACCCAGTACTTACAGAGTATGTTCCTGGTATTTACAGTCGGTACCCAGTACATACAGAGTATGTTGAGTTGGTACCCAGTACTTACAGAGTATGTTCCTGGTATTTAGTCGGTACACAGTACTTACCGAGAATGTTCCTGGTATTTACAGTCGGTACCCAGTACTTACAGAGTATGTAACTGGTATTTACAGTCAGTACCCAGTACGTACCGAGTATGTTCCTGGTATTTACAGTCAGTACCCAGTACTTACAGAGTATGTTCCTGGTATTTACAGAGTATGTTCCTGGTATTTACAGTCGGTACCCAGTACTTACCGAGAATGTTCCTGGTATTTACAGAGTCGGTATCCAGTACTTAGAGTATGTTCTTGGTATTTACAGTCGGTACCCAGTACTTACTGAGTATGTTCCTGGTATTTACAGTCAGTACCCAGTACTTACAGAGTATGTTCCTGTTACAGTCGGTACCCAGTACTTACAGAGTATGTAACTGGTATTTACAGTCAGTACCCAGTACTTACCGAGTATGCTCCTGGTATTTAGTCAGTAGTACCTACAGAGTATGTTCCTGGTATTTACAGAGGTACTTACAGGGTATGTACCCTGTACTTCCAGAGCATGTCCTATGGTATTTACAGATGTATCTGTTACTCACAGGGTTTGTACCTGGTACTTACAGTTCATGGTATTGACAGGGTTTGTACTTGGTACTTCCAGAGCATGAACCTGGTACTTGCGGAGTATGCTCCTGGTACTTACAGGGTAGGCTCCTGGTACTTACGGGGTAGAAATCAGGTCTTGCATAGACGCTGAGGTGACTTTTACACACTTTCAGGATCAAATAAGAGTCAGATGATTAACTACTGACATTATGAAATGATTAAAAAAGTTCAAAGCATTTTCTTTGAGTAGAAAAGTTTATTTGTATAAATATGCAAAACAGAAATTCATATTAGGACCACGTGTTGTTGAATGTTCTTCGAGCGCTTTTTTGTTGTTTTTTTACGATAAAACAAGAAAATCCACGTTTACACTGTGTACACATTCACGGTACATTTACACACGTTTCCTGCTAAAAACCGTAACAACACACGCGTGTTCTAAGCGTACCGCTTTTGATTTGATTGGCAGCGAGCAAACTTGAGAACGCTGGTAGTCGAGCATTTTACAGCATTGATGATAAACATTAAGAGATGGGCCGGACCCGGAGCACCCAGTACACCAAGAATATTCAAAAAGGCTGATAATAAATAAAGAATAAGTACTACTGAAGGACTACAAACTCCTGAGACGATACTGCCACTGTAATACTGATGCAGAGTAAACAACTAACCTCCTGCGGAGACGTCACCGCGCTCCACTCGTCACAAACTGGGTTCAAAAACAAAACGGCAACATGCAGAACAACAAAAGCAACAACAATAAGACGACGATACAAAGAACAAAGTTCAGTTCAATTGAACACTGAGATCTTCTGTCTGATGAAGACTTCATTTCAACGTGTGCTGAAGGACGGCGACTGAAACGGAGCGTCGTTTCTTCCAGGGTTCCACCGTGACGGGTTAGGATGACGAAAAAACAGAGGAAAGTTAATTTTATTTTGAAGTTTTTGAATAAAAATAACTTGTTAGTGTAAATATATTCAATTATATGGACAGGATAAGTAACAATTTAGACTTTCTGTCCAAACGGTTTCTGTCAGAATTGAGACTCGTATTCAAAACTGCAACTTTCTTCAGAATTCTGTTTTAAAACAAATTTTTTAATATGTATATATATATATACTGTGTATATATACATATATATATATATACACATATATA